>JAJPUD010000901.1:162164-173343 GCA_023553655.1 Myrmecobius fasciatus
ATATTATATTATATTATATTATATTATATTATATTATATTATATTATATTCTTTCCATCTGGTGCTCAGATTTGAGGCATAAAAGAGACAAATAGATGGAAGAAGACAGTGTTGTCCACATCCTATTGTGGATTGAGAGCTAGCCCTGTTTGTGCATCCCCATTTCATTAAGGACTAATTCCACTCAGACTATTGTTGACCATTCAAAACACCAAATTGCATAGGAAAGCTGTGGATAGAAAGGGCCTGCCTCAAAAATTGAAGCTTCAGTTATGGAAAGTGAGCTCAACTTAATAGAGCCTGAGAGAAGAATGAATAACTACCAACGACATATAATATTTGTGGTAAATTGAAAGTGGGCAAAAGATTGCTCAAGGTGGTCAGACAAGAGGATGCTTGAAATCAGTTTTGAGGAATATCTGTAGGCAGCTGAGAAACAGCTGTGGCCAGTACCCAGCTGGCATCCTGATTTGGGAAAAGAATGCTTCTGTTATCTCAAATCCTATGCTATCAGAAAAGGCTGGAAACAACAGGGGGATCTCCCAATGAAATTTTTAAAACTCAGGGCCTTGCCTACCCATTTGATTTGCATGTTAAATTTCTTTACCTTTAATTCAAGATTATGAAAGGTAACTGTGCAAGGCACCAGAGATACAAAACATAAATAAATAGTGCTCAAGAAGCTTATCTTCTTTTGGGGAGCTGTAGCATTATTCAGATATGCAAGTATGATATAATTTGAGAATATTGAAAGCAATCACACCTAGGGAACTGGAAAAGATTTCCCATAGAAAGATGTATCTTAAAGGAAAGTAAATTTTCTAAAAGATGGAGGTTAGAAATAAAATGAGTTCCAGTTGTGTGGGACAGCTTGCTCAAAGTAATGGAGGTTGGAGATGAACTTTCAAGTGTCGTAATAATGATTCAGTTAATTTGGACCAAGAGTGTAGGAAGGACAGGAATGTAGAATAAAGTTGTCCAAGTAGGTTAAAATCTAAGAACTTCAACCCAAAGTGATGAATTTGTATTTGATTTTAGAAACAATAGAGAGCCACAGAAAATTCTTGAGAAAGAAATGAACATATTCAGATTTGTGCTATGATTTTGGTAGCTATGTCCAAGAAAATAGCAACTAGAAATGTGATGATCAATGTGGAAACTATTATAATAGTCTAGTCAAGAGGTGATGAAGACTTGAACTAGGATAATGGATCTATGAAAAGAAGAAATAGGAGAAATACCTTGAAAGGAGAATGGACAAGATTCGGCAACTGATTGGACTGACTATGACATTTTATGTTAGTTAAGATTTCATTTAAATTCAATAGGATTTTATATTTCGATCATGCATGCTTTTTTGTTTTTTGTTTTATTTTTTATAAATTTATAAGAGCATATATTAAAAAAGGTGAGCAGAAGGGACTTATGTTTACATTTCCATCTTAAAGTAGAAGCTTTAACATCTGTAAAAAAATTTATTTATAAAATAATAGTTCTCTTTTCCATGAAATGTTTTAATATCTAAAAAAGTAAGATTTATTGTGGTTATTTTAATTACTGTAAACTCTAAGAAAAAAGCCTCAAAGTTTTGGTACCTTGAGTCTCCCAAAGAGTATTACTTTGGGTCTCATGGATATACTTAGCAATCTTCACTATTCCTTAGTTTTTCTTAGATGGAAGGGAGAAAGGGAATATGCATTTTTAAAACGCTTATTATGTTCCTAGCATTTAGGAAGGACAGGTATAATATAAGGGAGAGGGAGATTTATTGGTCTAGTATCACCCCACTTCTCTTGAGTAGAGGTGAAGATGCTCTATCTTCATGAGGGCAGAGCAATTAGTCTCATTGAATCACCGGCTTTAGTAGACCTAAGGAAACAAGAAGACTAGGCAGGTGGATATGTGTAAACGTCTGAAAGAGACTGACTGTACTTTTTCCTTCTTTCCTTTCTAATTCCCTCATTTTCAAGGGACACACAACATTAGCTCACTTTAGAACCCTCCTTTAAGATAGCCCAAGATAGAGAGTTTTGCTATTCTGGATGGAGAAAGCAAAACATCAAGAAATATTTGCTTTCTACATTCTCTGTAACCATTTCCGTGATATCCCTTAGGGTTTCAATTCATGTTTTGAGAAATGTTACTGCAAACCATGTGCTGATTTCATGCCTTTTGTGGAGAGAGATTTGTCTGTGAAGGTCTCATCTCTTATCTGTAACCTATCTTGACAAACAGGATTGTCTTTCTGATTCATTTCTTTAGCACCTGTTAAAAATCCCAGAGCTTATAGTGACTTTCTCCTCCTCAAACACTTATTTCTTGCCAACCCACAAAGGTTGGCTTGTTGTACTGCTGGGTAGCACTTTGTTTTTCCATCTATTTGTTTCATGACTCATACTGCTGAACTCTTGGTCTATCACCTTCCCTTTCAAAATGGTGAAAAGCTTAAAAAAATAATCCAGTGGATTCTACTGGTCCTGCTGAGTAAAACATTCTCACTCTGAAATCAGGCTCACTGCGAGGATTTCTTGTTAAGCCGCATCATGGCTCATTAAGCCCCATTGGTGAGAAAATTGGGCTTTTGTTAAATGTTTATGTTCTTTGCAAATGTTAAATTTAGAATCCTCCTGTTGTGGGCACCTTTGGGAAAAACCTTTTCAGCACTAGCTTGAGTGCCAGCAGATACCTGCCCTTCATTTGCCAGACCCAAGACCTAGAAAATAGCTATTAACATAGAGAAAATGTCTGGCTTTTGGTTCATACCTTTTAGAATAGAGAGAGATAATTCTCATTTCTAAAATATAACCTCCTACAAAATCCTGGATTCCTATTTGCATTAACAACAACAATAATAACTAACAATTGTATGGTGCTTCCCACATGCTAGGCAGTATGCTAAGTATTTCACAGCCATTATCTCAAATAGTCCTCACAGTAGCCCTGAAGGATAGATGTTATTATTATCTTCATTTTGCAAGTTAAGAAACTGAGGCAAATAGAGGTCAAACTTGCCCGTGACTTGCCCAGTGTCATACAGCCAGTACATGTCTGTGTATTATGTTATAAAGGAAATCCCATTGAACTTCATAATAGAAGGATCAAGTTTGGGTCTGGACTCTGAAATCTGCTAGCTGTGTAACCAGTCACGTCTTCTAAGTCTTGGTCTTCTCACCTATAAAATAAAAACTTTGTACTTAGTAACCTCTGATGTTTCTTCAATCTAAGATTGTTTCTTCTAAATCTAAGGCCCTACCAGAGGTTAACTGATTTGGCCCAAGGGAGAAATTTAACTCAGATCTCCCTGACTCCCCCAGGCCATCTCTTAAGCCACAAAACTATTTTCTGTTGTGAGGAAAGTGCTTTGTAAACCTTTTTTAAAAGCTACTTAAATAGACATAATTATTAGAAAGTTCCCTATCACTATCCCACCCTCCACTTCCTAAACTCCCTCTCCAGTGATATTTCCAAGTCCCCAGAGGGAAGGTAGCTATTGCTCTCAAGTGGAATTCTATGACTATCCTTGGGGTGCTGGTATTTCTAGTGTTGTGGCTCAATAGCCCCACTCTTGTTTCTCACTGATTATCAACCATATTAAATTAGCATTTAGAAAGGGTATTTACTAAGAAGACATAGCAATGATCATTGTTACAAAAATAATCTCCTCATATGAGGAACAGACTCTTCATTTGCACATACAAAGTCCTTTTTAATGGGGAGCTCAAACTGACAGTAAAAATAGTTGGGTCATACATGAGAGAAAATGCATGTCATAAAGGGTACCTCATGGATGCTGCTTTCTGGAAGTCTTCTCCCTTTGTAGAGTCTTCATAAAGTTTCCCTTAGGGATAACTCTTAATTGAGTTCTGAGGGTCAGTGTCCTGGTAGAAGCAATAGCAGATGCTTTTCTCTGTTCTCCTCCCTCCAGGGAATGGGATTTCTATTCCCTGAAAGTTCCAATATCCTGTGTATTTCTCAATTTCCACTGAAAATGCCACTAGCAGCCACTGTTGCTATGTGGAAACTTATAAAGATGTCAGTGGGAACTTTAGATCTTCCGACCTTTGGGGGTTCTCAAAGTCATAATAACCTGGTCAGTGAAGTCTAAAGGAAAAGAAGGAGAAATCCTCTTCTCCCTACCTAAAGACAATTTCCTCTCAGGAATTCTTCACGATTAGATTTAACCATCATTTAACTGATTCAAAACCAGTTTGCTACTTTTATATGTAAATCCATGGGAAATAATTGATTCTTTTCAATTAATCATAACAAGTTTCCTATTCAGCATTATCTGATCCCATACAATGACCTAGAGCCTTCATGAACCTTTAGAATTGGATTACAAACATTCACACCCAATTATATTTTGATTGATGGCCTCAATCAAGATATCCAAAACTTCTCTGATTAACTGGGAAGAGAGAATGACCTCCCACATTTATGCTGGTATCATGGCTATTAGTGGGACTATTCCCTCATGAAAGATATTTAAGAGAAGGCTACTATGGAGAAATTCAATTCTTCAGAATTTCTTCTTTCAACAAATATTACACTGGGAATATAAAGATTAATCTGCTAAAGACCCTCAAAAATCTTTCAACCCTTCACTGAACCTTCTCAAGAGCACTTCCCAAAAAGGACCTATGTGTACAAAAATATTTATAGCAACTCTCTTCTCAGGGAAAAGAATTGGAAATTGAGGGGATGCCCATCAATTGAGGAATGGCTGAATAAATTGTGGCAAGTGATTGTGATAGAATATTATTATTCTATGGAAAATGATGACCAGGGTGCTCTCAGCAAAACCTGGAAAGTCCTCCATAAACTCAAGCAAAGTAAAAGGTACTGTGTATAAAGGAATAGTAATGTGGAATGATCAGCTGTGAGTGCCTTTGCTATTATCAGCAATACAATGATCTACAACTACTCTGAAGGAATTGTGATGAAAAATACTATTCATACCCAGAGATAAAACTGATTATGTCTGAATAGATTGAAGCATATTCTTTTTTTTATTTTATTTTTCTTGCGGGATTTTTGGGAGGAGGAGAATCTATTTTTTTAATTTTTTTTTTTTTTGCAACATGACTCATGGAAATGTTTTATACAACTTCACATGTATTTTCTTAATGGGTATGGGGGTGGGGAGGAAGAGAGAAAATAAGAGTCGAAAGGTTTTTTTTAATGTAAAAAGTGTTTTACATGTAACGGGGGAAAATAAAAATATTAAATTTAATTTTTTTTAAAAAAAAAGAGCATTTCCCATCATGCCATCCAGAGTACTTTTGAGTTTATCACACAAACATGAATAGACAATCCAATTCAGTTGGGTTCAAGAAATATTAATCTATAACATAGTAGATAGGTAGTTAAGTGAATACAGCACTGGATCTAGAATCAGGGAGACCCAAAACTCAAATCCAGCCTCAGACACTTATTAGCTGTGTGAACCTGAACAAGTCATTTAATTTTGTCTCTCTCCACAATGGGAATAATGATCGCACCTACATCCATGGGTTGTTGGGAGAGCAAGATAATAATGTAAGATTCTTTATAAACATTAAAGCATTATGTAAATGCCAGCTATCATTATTACTATATTATGAAAATCCCCAAACTTTGTGCTAAATTAGCTAATAATACAAATATTAGTCACTGCCCATAATATCTTATTTTCTTGTGAAAAATATAGTCCTCACCTATAATAGGTCATATTCTACTAGACATCTCTGTTAAAAAGGGCAGTAGGGAAACTTGAAACTCTAGGTTCTTTTTTTCTTTTTGCTGAGGCAATTGGGGTTAAGTGACTTGCCCAGGGTCATACAACCAGGAAGTCTTAGATGTCTGAGACCAAATTTGAACTCAGGTCCTCCTTACTTTAGGGCTGATGGTCTATCCACTGCACCAATAGCCACCCCTCTATGTTCTTTAATAACATTGACTCTCCCCCCAGTATCTCTCTCAGCTGCTATATATGACTCCGTTCATTATCATCACTGACATTTACCAAGTGTTATCCATTCTGGGCTCAAGGAGCAGGCTTGGTCACCAAAGGGCTTCTATCCCAAACAATAGAAAAGACTGGCTCCAATAAAAATACTGATGACAGAAACAGTTACTCAGCACTGAAGAGTCAGTCATTTACACAATTATTTCTCAGAAAAGCACCAGTGAAGCAAATAGAGAATAATTTTCCAAGTGTACAAGTCATTAGAAATCCTATATGTTTATGCCAAAAAGAACCAGCTGGTCGCTGCATTGGAAGGAATATTAAACTCTAGAGTATAGTTAGAGTCTGCTGCTGCTTAGCATTTTCTCCTCTAATCTCTGTACCAAATAATAAATCATTTTGGTGTGAGGGTTAGACCCAACATTTTCAGCAAAATCTCTGACTAAAATATCCTTGGAAATTTTCAACTGTAAATCAGCTAAATCATTCAGCTGTTGTTATTTGTCAATGCCATTCATTGTATGTTTCTGCTTGTTTAGAAATATATCTCTAAAAATCCCTTTTATTAGGAGAGATGCCAGTTTTTCCAAGAGAAATTTTCCTGGTCTGGCTTTGTCCCTCTCCAAGGTCATAAAAGTTGAGCAAGATTTGGGAGTTTTTGATTGTTAGAGACAGTATGATGTAATCAGTGTATACCCTTGGTATAAAAGCTAGCTCTCAAATATCCTTATCCAAAATCCCAAAATCACAATTTTTTGGGGGGGGAATCTTGAAAAATTATTGTATAGAGTAAGATTTGTATTTTTCCTCAATTCAATTTAACAGATACCTATTATGTACCTGTTGTATATCAGACAGCATATTGCTGTCCTTTGTAATTGAAGAGGACCAAAATGACATCACTAGGTTGAGATTAAGATATGGTGTGTCCAACTGTGACTGATTAGACCAATATCAGAAAGCCCTTCCACAGGTCCAAAACAATTAGTCATTATGAATTTTTGGGGAAGGATGCACACTCTAAGAAAGGATACAAGGCATAAACAAAATGTCCTTGCCCTCAGGGAACTTCCATTCTTTTGGAGGGAAATACTGTTTGTATAGATAAATACCATTTTCTTCTCCTCTCTCCCTTCTAGCATCTCTTCTCTCTTACCCTCTCTTTTTTTTCTCCTTCCTCTCTAGCCTCTTTCCCTCTTCCTCATAATTATTCATCAACAGTATAATCTTAGAGAGTTGTATAGTTCATTAAGGAGTTAAATGACTTACTTAAGGTCATACACACAGACAACCCAGATTATTTACTGTTTGCTTCTCCATGACAAACTTAAGCTGAACCTTGGAAAGAATCAAGAATTTCCTCTTTAAGACTCTACACAATTAGTCATTCATAAAAAGGGGGAAAGGAATTGAATGAGGATTTCTTCTTTCTCCTTCTGAGGGGGGAAACACCTAGCCTATTCCCACAATGTCTAAATGGGAAAATTGTAGCCTCATTAATTGAGACAACCAGGCTTCTCCAGAGCCAGGTCTGACACCCACTTCACAGCAGAATTTTTGATCCTCCTTTTTGCAGGGACAAATGTCATCCCTATTGATTTGCACAGAAAACCACAAAACCTCTCCCTAGAGAAAGCCAGCATTTTTTAGGAGGCTGAATGAAGACCTAGAGTGACAGGAATAAAAACCGTTAGTGTTGATGTCCATCCACCCAGGCAGTTCTTGTTCCAGGTTGCTGAGAGCTGCCACATTAAAATATTATTTGAAATTTAAATTCCTTAGAAGCCATCAAGTAAAAAGGGGTCTGAGATGGCTGTTAATGGAGAATCTGGAAAAGGGTCTATGTCACTAAATCACTCTGAAGACCTTGACATTAGTGAGAGGATAGTCATTTAAGCGATCAGTTAGACTGATGGTGGCTTGGACGTATTTTTGCAAATGGATGCACCATGAAACATTAGTCCTTCTCAGCTGATAAATGCTTTGCTGGGACAAGACAGCCATTATCTGTATTCCTAGGTATTGTACCATAATGTATAGTTACTGCATTCATGCGGTGACAAGGGTAGGTGTGATACTGGTGGATGGAATCAAAGAGACACTAAGCCATTGAAGAAATTAATCAAGATGTCTTTATCCTAAATCTTCAGCATTTCGGTGTTCTTTTGATGAGTGTACATTCAAACAATGCCTTGGCAATTAAGTTCTCTAAAGGGTGGGTACGGGAATTGGCAGCTGCAGCATACTATGGTGAAAAGTGGACTGAATCTCAAATGAGAAGACCAGTGTTTGAATTCCAGATTGGGTCTTTTTTTTTTCAATGTGACCTTATGGAAACCTCTTCACTCTTGTGGGCTTCAGTTTGCTTAATAGTGAGATAATAATATATAGAAATATATATGCTATAGAAATATCAGCAATAATAATAATGATTTTTATTACTACATAAAAAGTAGTGAGTAGATTGTGCTAAGGTCCTTTTTAGCTCTAATTCTATATTGTATATTCATGGCTGTCATTCTATGACAATGTTTTCAGAAGTATATTAGGCCAATGAGAACCTTGGAACTCCAGCTCAGCTCTGTACATTTTTTCTTTCCTTAGTATTTGTCAGGCAGCTCTAGTATGATTACTTCTTATGAACATGGGATTTTCCTTCTCCAAAGTTTCATAGGATTTCCTGGATTAAACTGAGGTGACTATGGTCCTGAATTATTCAATACTATATATATTTGCTCAATAAGCTAAAGTTTCAGAATTCATGAAAATAGACAAGTCTGACTATAATAAGTGAATGGGAGGTAATAGTTGGAGTATTTTCCAAAACTAGTTTTTTTTTGGTGGGAAAGGGAGTTGTGATTTTTTTGTATTAATCTTTTATTTTCTAACTTATTATTTATATATTTTTAACATTCTTTGCTTTTTCAATTTTGAGTTCCAAATTCTCTCCCTCCCACCCCTCCTTAATCTACTGAGAAGGTATGCAAAATGATGCTAATTATACATGTGAAATCATGCAGAACATTTACATATTAGTCATATTGCTAAAAAAAAAGCAAAAACTTATATACCTCAGAGTTCATCATTTCTCTTTCTGGAGGTGGATAGCATTTCTATGATGAGACCTTTGGAACTGTCTTGGATCATTGTATTGATGTGAATACACACTTGATCATCATTACAACATTGCTGTTAATATCACAATGATTTCCTGATTATTCTCATTTCTCTTTACATCATATCATATCATTCTTGCCAAGTTTTTTTTCTTTTTTCTAAAAACCTCTCCCCTCATAATTTCTTACTGCACAGACCTAGTCTGTATTTTTTGAGTCGAATGGTTTGCACAGTTTTATAGCCCTTTAGTCATAGTTCTAAATTGTTCTCCTGAATAGTGAGCAGTTCACAAGTCCACCAACAATTTTTAGTGTATTTGTTTCCCCTCATCCTCTCCAGTATTTATCACTTATGACAGGTACAAAGTGATACTTCACAATCTTTTTAATTTTAACTTCTCTAATCAATAGTGATTTAGAATATTTTTTCATGTAACTACAGATATTTTTGATTTCTGCTTCTGAAAACTGCTTGTTCATAACCTTTGATTATCAATTGGAGAACAGCTCTTATTTACATAAATTTGACTCAGTTGCCTATATATTTGAGAAATGAGGTCTTTTTTAATCTTGACTTTAAGGTATTATCTCTAATGTAAATTATCTCTCCTTGAATTATTTTCCAGGACAGTTTTTTTTTTTTCTGATGAGATAGTTTACATTTCTATCACATTTTTCCCATTCTTTTGACTTTGTTTTATTTTTTCCTGATGTCTCATTAAGTCATTAGCTTTCACTTCCCCAAATCTATATTTTAAGGAATTATTTTCTTTTTAAATGCATATTTATATATTAGGTTGTGAAAGAAAAATCAGAACAAAAAAGGGAAACCATGAGAAAGAAAAAGCAACCTCCCCCAAACAAAGGTAAAAATTGTATGCTTCAATACGTATTCTAGTCTCCATAATTCTCTCTCTGGGTGTGGATGGCATTTTCCAACCCATGTCTCTGAGAAGTGCTGTCTACCATAGTGGATAATCTTCTTGTTACTACAATTGATAAATCTTGCTATTACTGTGTACAATGTTCTCCTGGTTCTGCTCACTTCACTCAGCATCAGTTCAAGTAAGTCTTTCCAGGCTTTTATCATCCTTCTCATCATTTCCTATAAAACAATAATGGCAAATTATTTTCTTCAGTGAGTTTTTGTACCTCTCTTTCCATTTTATCAATTCTGATTTTATTTTTACTATTAGGTATTTTTTGTCTACTTGTAAAAACAACAGCAAAAACAGGATTGGCTTTAGGAAAGAAAAATGATTCATTGAAGACTCCCTATGAGAAACCATTTCCCACATGTCAAAATTATACACAAATCTTTGAAAGTTGCAACAACTGAGATAAGACATACAGTAATTAAATGATTTGCCTTTTCTCTTGAGGCCCCAGTATGGGATCCAAAGCAAAGTGACATTTCTCATTGGTGCTTAAGCACTCCAACTAATATTTGGGAATAATAATAGAATAATAATAATATTGGGGAATAAATTGTTTTCCTTAATACTCTGGATATTTTAGAAATTTTAAATGAAATCTATAAGCATGCAAAATGATTGACATAACTTTTCAACCTCTAAAAGAAGATAAAGTATAGGTCCTTTGTCCAACATATGGCATGCAGTGAAAAGCAATTCTGCTTTTTAAGGAGTTCTTTAGTCAATTTTTGTGCCTCTTTTCAAAATTGTTTGGCCAATTCTTCTATTTTAAAGGGTTGCTTTCTTTAGAATTTTTTTGCCTAATTTACCAACCTGTTAATTATCTTTTCATAATTTTCTTGTATCACTCTCATTACTTTTTCTGATTTTTCTTCTGCCAAACATCTCTGTCTTTATTTTTTCCAGGAATACTTGTTTGGACTGGGTCCAATTAATATTTTTCTTTGAAGCTTTGGTTGTTACTGTTTTTCATATTGTTTTCTTCTGAGTTTATTGTCTTGGTCTCCCTTGTCACTTTATTCATTTTTGTGATCAAGTTCTCTTTTGTTGTTGTTTTCTCATTTTTCCAATCAACTTCTGGACTTTAAACTTTTTGTTAAAATTAAGCTTTGCTGCTCCAAGCTTTAGGCTATTTCATGCTGCTGTTTTTAGAGCTAGTTCTGGGAGTCTGCAAGTTTTTG
>JAJPUD010000901.1:173353-205953 GCA_023553655.1 Myrmecobius fasciatus
CAAATTATTAGTTCCCTTCGCTGCTTTGAAACTGTACCTATGGCCCTGATCCCTTTTGAATGACCACAGTGCTCATGTTTACCCTGGAACTGGGACCTAGAACCTGTTATAAGCAGTTGCCAATCAGTGCCAGCTGTACCCAGTACTAACAAAGCATCCTTTCTAACCATTTTTCCAATCTCTTTACTATTTCTGGATCAAGAACTCCTGAAATTGCTGCTGCTTCTATCTTGGCTGCTGTCTCAGCTGCTTCCAATGTCCACAGTTCCTATTGCTTCTTTGCTCTAAGCCAACCTCTACCCCAGTATTACTGACCTGCCTTGCCAATCACCCAAGTTGTCTTAGTTCAGGAAAATGTATCATTCTGACCTTTGTTGTCTCTGTCATTCTAAATTTTGATTTAAGACATTATTTTAAGCTTGTTTGGAAGGAAAAGTTGGGAGAATTCAGCTGAGTTATTGATTATATTGCATGATTGGTTGTACCCCAATTTTTTTAATCTAGCTTTAACCTCCACTTCTCAGTGATATCCACCTTTCTTGTACCTATTGGTTCGGATATCTATTCAAGTTTACAGATCCCAAACTCCTATCAAATGACTCTTTATTATCAATTCAAAGCAAAAAGCATTTAATTTATAAGAAGAGCAAGGTAATAAGAAAGAAGTGAATCAATAGCAAGCATTCCCAGTGCCCTTACTCCAATGTTATCAACTCCCATACACCCAAGAGAAAGGATGAATCAACATCAAATTTTATTCCCCAACACATTGATAGAAGAGTGCAGTCTGCTTAAACACATGGCATAGAGAGATGCTGATAGAGAAGTATATTTTCAAACAATCTTATTTGTTCACTTTCTTTTCAATCAGTATGACAAATTACCAAGATTATTTTCTTTTTTTTCTTTTTTTTTTTCCCCCTTTGGCAGTTGGGGTTAAGTGACTTGCCCAGAGTCACACATCTAGGAAGTGTTAAGTGTCTGAGACCAGATTTGAACTCAGGTCCTCCTGATTCAGGGCTGGTGCTCTATCCACTGCGCCATCTAGCTGCCCCTACCAAGATTATTTTCAAAAATAAATGCAACTTTAAGTAAACTGCATCAATTTTCTTCCCCAGTTACACTAATTTGACTTTCAAGACCCTCATCCATGCTCTTAACACAGTTTAGGTGTAGCCCAACAGAAAAGGTCTGTCTCATTAGGGTAGGAGGGGAATAAAATGCAAGAGCTGCAGTCAGCCTCACAGCAGTGGGGCTGGGGCAATCCACTAGCAAGGCCTCACTTTCTTGCAAACCAGCAGCTTGCTTACCTAAGTGAACAGTCTGTGCAGTATAGCAAGGGACCCCACTCTTTAGTACAAGTCACCAGCCAGAACTTGACCCCATTGATGCCCAGGGCTGGCCAACAGCAAGACTGCTGCTCCTGGGGCCTACTAGCAGAGAAGTCTACTTTCCATGAAAGCAAGCAGCTAAGCCCTGAAGATCAGTGAAAGCCAGTAGTAAATCCCAGATCCCCAGCATAAAAAACTTGGGACGGTGCAGAATCAGATTCTAAGTCTTACATGAAAACACCAAGTCACCAAAAAAGGCAGAAAAAAGTGAGCAAAAAAAAAGGAGCTTGACTACAGAAAGTTATTATGGTAACAGGGAGGTTCAAGGTAAAACTTAGAAGAGGAAGTAAAACTCAAGAGGAAGTTGAGTCTCATGTGAAGTCTCAAAGAAAAATGTAATTTGGCCTTACACTTAAAAAGAATTCCTGAAAAAGTTCTAAAAGGATTTTTGAAAACAAATTGGAGAAATAGAAGAAAAATTGGGAAAGAAATAGGAGTAATTAAAGAGAATTGTTGGGGGAGGGGAAAAGTCAGTAGCATAGGGAAAGAGTTTAAAAATTACCAAGGAAAGTAACTTCCTGAAAAACAGAATTGGCCAAGTTGAAAAAGAAGTACAAAACACATTGAAGAAAATGATTTCTTAAAAGTTAGATTTGAGCAATTGATGGGACATCAAGATAGAATAAAACAAAAACCAAAAAGTAAAAAAGAAGAAGAAGAAAAAACATTAAATTTCTCATGGGAAAAGCAACTAACCTAGAAAATAGATCCAGGAGAGACAACATAAAAATTATTAAACTATCTGAAAGTCATAAGCAAATAAAAAGCCTAGAAAACATCTTTCAAGAAATTATCAAAGAGCGGTAGCTAGGTGGTACAGTGGATAGAGCACCAGCCCTGAAGTCAGGAGGACCTGAGTTCAAATATGCCTCAGACACTTAACACATCCTAGCTGTGTGGCCCTGGGCAAGTCACTTAACCCCAATTGCCTCAGGGAAAATAAAAACTGTCCTGATTTATTAGAAGCAGAGGACAGTATAGAAATTGAAAGAATTCACCAGTTGCCACCTTAAAGAAATCCCCAAATGAAAACTCCCTGGAACATCATAGCCAAAATCCAGAGCTCACAGATCAAGGAGAAAGTACTTTAATAAGCCAAAAGGAAATAATTCAGCATCATAGATCTAGGATTACACAGAATTTGGCAGTTTCCATATTAAAGAACCAGAGAGATTGCAGTTAGGATTAAAACCAAAAATTGAATATAATTAAAACAAAATTGAATATAATCTTTTTTGGGGGAAATGGATATTTACTGAAACAGAGGACTTTCAGGTGTTTCTAATTCAGAGACAAGTGCTGAATAAAAAATTCGACCTCCAAAACTCAAGGGAAACATAAAACGGTAAAAAAAAAAAAAGAAATAAGAAAGAGAAAAAATAAGAAATTCAATCTAGTTTAATTATTTATATTTCTGTATGGTAATATAATATTTGTAACTCTTAAGAATTTTATTATTTTTTAAAGAACTTTATTATTACAAATACAATCAGGAGTATGTGTGGACAAAGGGTGTGGATATAAGATGACTTCAGTGAGATGATACCCCCTCCCCTCCAAAAAAAACCACAACCCAAACAAAATAAAGTGGTGAGAATAAAAGAGAGAGAGAGAGAGAGAGAGAGAGAGAGAGAGAGAGAGAGAGAGAGAGAGGACATTAAAAGGAGTAAATCATCCCTCTTAAAGGAAGCATGGAAGAGCTATTGGAGGGGAAGATTGGGGGCAGGGGGGCAGGCAATGCTTAAATTTACTTTCATCGAAATTGGTTCAAAGAGGGAATAATATATTTCAATTAGATACAGAAATCTATCTTGTTCTATGAGGAAGTAAAAAGGAATAGGGATAATAGAAGGGGGAGGAGGGACTGATGAAAAAGAGAGTATATTAGGGAAAGTGTTGATCAGAAGTAAAATATGTGAGAGGAGAAAAAGGGATGGGGGTGTAATAAGGAGGGCAGGATAAAGAAGCAGAAGATAGTATTGAGGGGAATATATACTTAGGTATCATTGCTATAAATAAATGTAAATGGGATGAAATCAGCCATAAAACAGAAGCAGATAGCAAAATGGATTAAAAAACAGAATTCTACAATTTGTTGTTTATGAGAAAGACATTGAAGCAGAAAGATAAACAGAGACTAAAGCCTGGAGCAGAATCTATTATGCTTCAGCTGAAGCAAAGAAAGCAGGATTAGCAGTCGTGATTACAGACAAAGCAAGAGCAAAAAATAGATCTAATTAAATAGATCTAATTAAATTAAACTATATCTTGCTGAAAAGTCATAGACAATGAATACTAATCAATATTAAATACTATCAGTACTAAACATATATGCACCAAATGGCATAGCATCTACATTTCTGAAGCAGAAGTTGAATGAGTTATAGGAAGAAAAAGATAATAAATAAAAACTATTCTAGTGGTAGACCTCAATTTTCTCCTCTGAAAATTAGATAAACTTAAACCAAAAAGAAGTTAAGGAGGTGAATGAAATTCAGGAAAAGTTAGTTATGACAGATTGATGAAAAAAATTGAAGGGGAATAGAAAGGAATATACCTTTTTTGCAGCAGTAGATGGCACCTACACAAAAATTGATCATATATTAGGATATAAACATCTTACAACTAAATGTAGAAAAGCATAAATAATAAGCACATCCTTTTGTATCATAATGCAATAAAATTACATTCAATAATGAATACTGGGAAAAGATTAAATTGGAAATCAAATAATCTCATTCTAAAAAAAATAAGTGGATAAAAGAACAAAACATAGATACAATTGATAGTTTTATGTTAAAAAATGACAACAATGAGACCACACACCAAAATTTATGGAATTCAACCAAAGTAGTACTTAGGAGGAAATTTCTTTTTCTAATTGCTTATATCAATAAAATCAACAGAAAAAACAGAAAAAATAAATTTGGCAAGCAACTGAAAAAAACAGAAAAAGAACAAATTGAAAATCCCATTTAAACACCAAATTGACAATCTGGAAAATCAAAGGATAGATTAATAAAATGGAAAGAAAATCCTAGAACAAATCAATAAAACAGAAAGTGGTTTCATTTAAAAAAAAAACAATAAAATAGATAAATCATTTGTTAATTAGATTTTTAAAATGAAAGAAGAAAACCAAATTAGTAATATAAAAAATGAAAAGACTAAATTCACCACTCATGAAGAGGAAATTAAGACAATTGTTAGAAGCTATTTTGCCCAATTATATGCTCATAAATTTGACAATCTAAATGAAATGGATTAATATCTGCAAAATTAAATTACACAGATTAACACTGGAAGAAATAAAATAATAACCCAATCTCAGAAAAAAGAAATTAAATGATCCATCAAATCAAAAATCCCTAGGCTCAGATGGATTCACAAGCAAATTCTATCAAATATTTAAGGAATAAGTCCTCTAAATATTGTATAAATTATTTTTAAAAATACATGAAGGAGTTCTATCAAATTCTTTTTATAACATAAATATGGGGCTGATACCTAAACCAAGAAGAGCCAAAATAGAGAAAGAAAATTATAGACTAATTTCTCTAATCAATATTGATTTGAACATTTTAAATAAAATAGCAACAAGACAATTACAGCAATATATCACAAGGGTCATGACCAGGTAGGATTTTTACCAGCAATGTAGGACTGATTTGATATTAGGAAATTTATTAGCAAAATTGACCATATCAGTAACAAAACCAATAGAAATTATATAATTATCTCAATAGTGCAGAAAAATTCTTTGACAAAATACAACACAGAAAAAACATTAGATTAGAGGAATAAAGGAACTTACCTTAATTTATAGCAATATTTATCTAAATTACCTAAATTTAACAATATCTATTTAAAACCATCAGCAAGCATTATCTGTAATGGCAACTCAGTGCAATCACAGATGAAGCAAGGCTGGCTATTATCACCTCTGTTATTTAATATTATACTTTAAATGTTAGCTATAACAATATGAGAAGAAAAATAAATGACTTAGAATAGACAAAACTATCATTCTTTGAAGGTGATATAATGGCATATTTAGAGAATTCTAGAAAATCAATTGAAAAACTACTTGAAATTTTTAACAACTTTAGCAAAACTTCAGGATACAAAATGCCCACACATAAAACATCAGTATTTCTATATATTACCAACAAAATTAAGTATTAAGAAATAGAAAGGGAAATGCTATATAAAATAAATGTAGACAACATAAAATATTTGGCAGTCTACCTTCTAGGACAAACATGGGAACTATGAACACAACTTTAAAATATTTTTCATACAAATGAAATCAGATCTAAGCAAATGGGAAAATGTTAATTGTCCCTGGATAGACCAAGCCAATATGATAAAAATGATAACTCTACCTAAACTAATTTATTTGATGCTATAACAATAAAATTATCAAAAATTATTTCATAGAACTAGAAAAAAATAATAACAAAATTCATCTGGAAGAACAAAAACAAGCATATCAACATAGTCAATATCAAAATATGAAAGAAAGTGGCCTAGCCATACCAGATCTTAAACTATATTATAAAACAAGCTGATACTGGCTAAGAAATAGATCATAGATCAGTGCAATTTATTAGATACAAATTACATTATTGTAAATGGCCATAGGAATCTAGTATATGATGAACCCAAAGATTCAAGTTTTGGATACAAAAACTCATGTGATGAAAACTGCTGAGAAAATTGAAAAACAGTATGGAAGAAACTATGTATAGAACAACATTTCACACTATATATGATAAGGTAAAATTGGCACATGATTTACACATAAAGAAGGGTGATACCATAAGCAAATTAAGAAAACATGGAATGGTTTATCTGTCAGATTTATGAAGAAGAAAAGAATTTAGGGCCCAAGAAAATATAGAAAGCATGACAAAATGTAAAATAGATAATTTTGATTATATAAAATTAGACCATTTTTGTACAAACAAACCCAGTGCAATCAAAATTATAAGGAAAGCAGAAAACTGGGGGAGAAATTTGGGCAACATGTATTTCTGATAAAGGCCTCAAATATATAGAGAACTGAGGCAAATTTATAAAAATACAAGTAATTCCCCAGTTGATAAATGGTCAAAGAATATGCAGTTTTCAGACAAAGAAACTAAAACTATTTATAGTCATATGAAAAAATACTCTAAATCACTATAGATCAGAGAAATGCAAAGTAAAACAACTCAGAGGTACCACCTCACACTTCTCAGTTTGGTTAACATGACAAAAAAAAAGGATTAAGTCGGATATTGGAGAAGATTGGGCAAACTGGAACACCAATGAACCATTGGTAGAATTATGAAGTGATCCAGTCATTTTGCAAAGCAATTTGGAACTCTGCTCAAAGGGCATATCTTCTGATCCAGCAATACCCCTGGTAGGTCTACATTCCAAAAACATCCCAAAAAAGAGGAAAATATCTCTATATGTGCAAAACTATTTATAGCAGCTCTTTTTTGTGGTGGCCATGGAAATGGAAGGGATGAACATCAATTGGGAAATAGCTAAACAAGATGTAGTATATAATTGTAATTGAATATCATTGTGCTATAAGAACTGACGAACAGGGTAATTTCAGAAAAAAAAAGAAAGAAAACCTGGAAACACTTAACATGAACTGATGTGTAGTGAAGTGAACAGAAGTAGGAGAACATTGTGAATTGTAAATGATTTAACTATTCTCAGCAGTATAATAATCCAAAGGACTAGTGATGAAATATAATATCCACCTCCAGAAAAAGAACTGATATTTTGATTATGAACTAAAGCATGCTATTTTTCACTTTCTCTTTTTAAATTAGATTCTTATTGTACAAAATGACTAAGGTGGAATTGTTTTACATAATTTCACATGCATAAACTATATCTGATTGCTTATAGTTGCAGGGAGGGAGGGGAGGAAGGAAGGAGGGAGAAAAGGATAGAAACTGGAACTCAAAATGTTTAAATTTTTTTAATTACCCTGATGTTACTTTCAGTTATAAGTGTGTGTTTTTGCATGCTGGCTAGTGACACAAAAAGAAAACTGACCCTTTCTCTGGTGAAAAAGATGAAAGTCATAAAATGTTTTTTTTTTTTTCCAGAGGAAAAAAAATGTTTTTAATTTTAACATGCAGACAAACAGAACCCAATTCAAAACAATCTTCTTTCTAAAAAAAATAATCTTCAAGTATGAAACAATTAAAAAACACAAAAAACAAAATAAAGCTAAAGTGACATGATCCCATATTTTGATGGGGATAGCAGCTGGGCCAAGGAAAATCAGGCCCAAACCTAACTCTAAAGACTAAGTATAGACATTTGATTGATTTGTTAAGCAGCAGTTCTAGAAATACAGCTCCATTCTCAAGATTCACATCTCAGAATATGCTTTTCAAAGATATTGATATAACTATGAGATTTGAAGCCAGAAATTATGAATTCAAATCCTACTTTTGCTACTTATCAATATTAGTTGTATGATCCTTTTATTTTTATGGTTGAGAGAATATTACTGATTTTTAATCACTTGTTCGCTTTTTTGCTTAAAGCTTTTTATTTATAATTATTATTATTATTCTTTTATTTTTTGCTGAGGCAATTGGGGTTAAGTGACTTGCCCAGGATCATACAGCTGGGAAATGTAAAGTGTCTGAGACTAGATTTGAACTCAGCTCCTCATGGCTGGTGCTCTATCCACTGCACCACTTAGCTGCCCCAAAGCTTTTTATTTTCAAAACATATACATAGATAATTTTCAACATTCACCTTTGCAAAACTTTGTGTTCCAAATTTTTTTCCTTCCCTTCCTCTCACCGTTCCCCTAGTTGGCAGGTAATCCAATACGTTAAACATGTTTACATATTTCTCTACATATTTCCACAATTATCATAGTTGCATGATCTTGGTCAAATAACTTTACCTCCGTGCCTCAGTTTCTTCCTCTGTAAAAAGAAAAGGTTGGTTGAGGAAGTCTCTAAGATGCCTTAAGCTCTCCATCTGAAGAATTTAAATAATACTAAGGCAGTAAGTAGTACTGTGACTATGTTTGCTGTAAAAAAAATAAATAAATAATAAGAAATCTTTGAAACTCAGATGGATTTCTAGCTGCTGCTCCCTAATATCCACACAGGAGCATTTCTTTATGTAATCTCAAAAACAGCATCCCCAAACAAGCCACACCTTGTGTCCCAGGCTACTGCTCCTATTAATTCAGAATGACTCAACACGAAATGATGTGACCAGGTGCCCAGTGGCTTCATCAGCCTCCTCATGGGTTATTTGCTCCAGAAATGCATGAAAATTACGCATGAGCATGACCCCTACCAGAGAACTATTCACGGCACTAATTTCAAAGCCCTGAGCATCCAGGCTAAGTGGGTGGCTGTCTAATTTTCTAAGCCACCTAGTTGACTGTGCTCAGATCCCAGCAAACATTCTTCCTTGTGGGACACAGTAGTTATCTTTATCTCAGCCTTGTCCCATTTCTTGCCAGAGTACAGGGGAATGTGCAGGGTAATCACTTTCCCCATTGTGTGGGACGGAGTCAATCAAGTGGAGTTCAGTTCTCTGTCCTGAAAGGAATGGCTGGTGCAGCAGAGTGCTTTTAAAAAGCTCTTTCTATTGACTTAAACGTCTTTCATCCTGATGTGTCAAAGGGAGTCAGTGGGAAGATGCAATGGACCTGTACAATCCAGTCCAGTGGGTGGGACCTGCTGCTTTTGCATAGCAAGTCAAAAACAAATAGAGCTAAGAACAGAAACCAGGTGTCTTCATCCCAATTTAGTGGCTCATTAAATCTTTGGGGGGGGGAGTAGATATAAGCAATAGATTGGGTGTCCGGGTGGAAATGAAACAGATAGCTGCCTTTTCAGTACCTTTGACTAGAGCAAGGATTCCTAACTTAAAATCTATGAACGATTTTTTATTATTTTGTTTTCTTTGTTTGGTTTTTAGTTATGTTGATAACCGTGTTTCAAAATAGTTGGTCTCCTTTGTAAACCTCTGCATTTCATTTTAGGCAAATAGCTAAATCTCTCTCTCTCTCTCTTCTTCTTTTCTTCTTCTTCTTCTTGTCTTCTTTTCTTCTTTTCTTCTTCTTCTTCTTCTTCTTCTTCTTCTTCTTTCTTCTCTCTCCCTCTTCCTCTTTTCTTCTCTGTCCCCTCTTTCCTCCCCTCTCCCCTTTTTCTTTCTCTATGTCTGTCTCTCCTTCCCCATCCTTCTTCCCCCCTTCTATTTCCCCCCCTCTCTTTTTCCTCCCTCCCCCTTTCTTTTTTTCTCCCTCCCCATCTCTCTCTCTCACTGACATTTGCACACACACATATTAAGAATCTCTGGAGGGGCAGCTAGGTGGTGCAGTGGATAGAGCACCAGCCCTGAAGTCAGGAGGACCTGAGTTCAAATCTGGTCTCAGACACTTCCTAGCTGTGTGACCCTGGGCAACTCACTTAACCCCAATTGCCTCAGCAAAAAGCAAAAAAAAAAAAAAAAGAATCTCTGGAACTAGAATAAGACAATGTGATATTACACTTGATATCAAGGGACTTGAGTTTGAATCTTTCCTTCAACATTTATAAGCTATGTGGCCATGATTAAGCACCTGAGCATCTCTGAATCTCAGTTTCCTTCTGTATAAAATGTGCATGATAATTCTACTCCCTTTCTCACTCAACTGTTAGGAAGAAAGTGCTATGTTAATCTTGTCCTGCTCTGCAAATGTAAACTAGTATTACAACTGCATGATTCCATACCAAAATGTTCTTTTAATGCATTTCACTTTCATTTCAGATAGTCCTGGTATAAGAAAAAGGCCATTAATTAAGCCTTAGCGGAGTACTTCACTCTACTTTCTAAACTAAAATATTTAAAGACAGGACCTAGTCTCTAGGAAAAAAGTGGAATGTATGTTGCTTTGAATTCTGATTTCCTGAAATCTCCAAAAAAAAATTAATGATGGCACTGAAAGGCTGTAACTTTGGAGAGATGCCCACTTGTGATTAAAGACTAGCCCAGTTAGAATATTGGCCCTGTTCCCATCCCAGGTGAAATGAAGTATATAGACTCTTATATCAGGAAAGGAATAGGGAGTGTATTCATGAAGTTTATTTCTGTTTATTCTTCCATCCCCAAGGATATAATTATTTAAGGCCTGATTACATAACCTTAGCCAATGAAAATGTATTTATATTTCACCAGCTTGTTTGAATTCCACAGGACTTTAATTTCACATTGGAGTAAATGTACTTCTACATGGTCACCATTTAGATGAAAGCAAAAATCCCTTAGTTAAAGCAATAAACAATGAGTCTTAGTAATAAAAAAAATCATGATTCTTTAGTAATTTGAATTTTATGTTTATGCTTCCCTTGCATTGAGTATTTTATCATTATAGGAGTCATATGTGTCTCCAGCATTCTCCCTTCCCCAAGCAAATAGAAGTTTCTTCAGGGTAGGCAGGAGTTGTTTAAGCTTTGTCTTTGTATTCTAAGTAATTCCCATAGCCCTTTGCAATAATAGGCAGTATAGGTGGCTGTTTGTATTGAATCAGAGTAAATTTGATGTAAAAGGATTTTATAAGGGACTATCATGCTTTCTACCTGTGTGACTTTCTGTAAATCATTGAACCTCTCTTGGACCTCAGTTTTCTCATCTGGAAAAGAAAAGAATTAGGCTGGAAGATCTCTGAGGTTCTGTGGTATGAATCCTTGAGCAAGGTGAACTGTGACTGTACAGCAAGGGGTGTATGTGTTGGGGAAAAGGGTCTTAATCTTATTCAATTTGGGTGTAAATTTGTACTCCCTAAAGTGTATTAGATTAACTCAAGAGAGAAAAAGTTGAGAAAGGGGGAAGGGACAACTAGTTGGTTCATTAATAATAGTAGTAGTGGCAATAGTAGTAGTTGTTGCAGAAGTAATAGTAGTAATTGTAATAATAGCAGTAGAAACAATAACAGTATTTTTAGTAGTAGAAAAAATCAAAGTAGTAATTGTGTTAGGAGTAATAGTAATTAGAGTGATAGTAATAATTGTAACAATAATAGTAATTGTAATAGAAATAGCAATAATAGTAGTAATTATAGAAGCAGAAGTATTAGTAATTGTAGTAATTGTAGAAGTAATAGTAGCAATAGTAATAATTGTTATAGTAGTAATAGCAATTATAATGATAGTTGTAATAGCAGTAATAATAGTAATAATTACAGAAATAATAGTAGCAACAATAATAGTAATTGTAATAGTAGAAGTAGTAGTAATAGTAATAATAGTAGTTACTGTTGTATAGTAAGAGCAATTATACTAATAGTAGTAATAGTAGTAATTATAGTAGTAATAGCAATAGTAGTAATTGTAGTAATAATAGTAGTAATAGCAATAGTAGTAATTGTAGTAGTAGTAGTAATAGCAATAGTAGTAATTTCATTAGTAGATTCATTTCAGTTTTAAGCTTAGGATCCTATGAATTAAGATAAGATACTACCATTTATTGTATCAATGAACAAATGGAGTCAAAGTACAATTAATCACTGAAGTCTTACTGTTTTAGTTGGCTTCACAGCTCAAGACCTGGATTCAGGGATTCATAGAAAATTGATACCTAAGAAGCTACTGAAAACATAAGGTTTATTATTACGCAGCAGGAGGGAGAAAAAAGCATACATACAAACATACCCCACACACCAAATGTCAATAATAGACAGAAAGAGGGTCAGCCCCAAAATAAATTCACCTAGCTTGAGAATTGCCAAAGATCTCAGACATAAACCCTTTCAGAGTAGGGGTCAGAACAGGAAAGTTTTATATCTTCAAATTGAAAACAAGTAATCAATGCCAAATGTGGGAAGGGAATTCCCAATCAGATCCAGATGTGTTGGGGAGATTCCCAGGGTCACTTAACAATACCAATGACTCTGGTAGGAGAGTTTCCTTATCAGGACCAGAAATTGGGCAAGAGTGCAAGTTGTGTATTTGAGGCAGCAAGAAAAGAATAAGTCACAAGCTGGTACAATTGGTCTGGAGTCTTATCCAGTCAAAAAATTCTGATCATTAATTGCTTGACATGAAGTTAGAATGAGTCAGAGCAGAAGAAAAATACAACCTGTCTGTCATTGTTTATAAATAAGTAAATATATATATATATATATAAATTATGAGCATTTGGACCACTTAATCCAAGTGACTCTATATTGAAGTTCTAGTATAATATTATGAAACAATACACTTAAAAAATCTCAGTTACCACACTGACATTAGGACATTTGAGCTAAATCTGGGACTCCATATTGAAGTCCTAATATAATAACAATATCAAACAATACACTTGAAAAATCTCTTATCACACTGACATTAGGACATGAGGTAAATCCAGGGCTTCTGAAATCCATTTCTCTACGATGGCCTCAACATGTGAGGTCATATGGTCCTCTTCAAGCACAAAGGACAGCAGCCAACCTTACCTCCATCTTATAAAGTCTAAATCACAGTTATTTGAATCTCCTTTATCTTTTCCCTTCTACAAAATACTCTAATATAGCAGCATGATTATTTAATTAATCAAACAACAAACATTTATTAAATACCTACACTGTCTGAGACATTACACTAGATATTGGGAATGCAAAATCAAAGGGAAAAAATGAAATAGTCTTGAGGCAGAGGAAATGAAATTCTCTTGGGAGAGACACCATGATCATAAATAATTTTATATAAAATGTGGGGGTTGGGAAGTGAAAAGGCAGCTGGGAGACAGAAGCACAAAGATTTTTACATGCTGCTTGATGAGAATTTGGTGGGGAGGACCATGGGATTCTCAGTTTTGAAAGAAACCAGAAAAACTAAAAGGTGGAAGTAGGGGCATTCTAGGGATGTGTGGTAGCCAGTTCAAAGGCATGAAAATGGAAAATAAATGCTTGGGGATGGTGATGTCAGGTAATGAAAAATTATGGAAATGTGGCCTTTTGTCTCTGTTACTCACTGTATGTGTGTATGTGTTTGTTCTTTCCTAGTGACGGTGCTAGC
This sequence comes from Myrmecobius fasciatus, assembly GCA_023553655.1. Lineage (NCBI taxonomy): Eukaryota > Metazoa > Chordata > Mammalia > Dasyuromorphia > Myrmecobiidae > Myrmecobius > Myrmecobius fasciatus. Next base: position 186,771 of record JAJPUD010000901.1, read on the forward strand.
TATTTTCCATGAACTACATGTTGATACTGATCTGTACACACTCCTTTTTGGGGAAAGTGTGTTGAATGATGCCGTGGCCATAGTTCTCACATAGTAAGTACAAACACCTGGATTCCTTTGCTCAAAAATGAAAATAGTTAATCCATTGAATAACAATCCCACATCCCTTTGGAATATATTGTTAATATTTTTGGTACCAGTAGTGTAAAACCATGATTTTTATTTATGCTAAGATGAGGAATAGGAGGGAAAACTCCCAGGGTAGGAATACTTCACAGTTTAATTGACACATTTGTAATTTATGGTTTTTGAGCATCTCCTGATAGCACTGAGAAATGCTCATGATAAAAAAAAAATTAATATGCATCAGAAGCAAAACTTGAACTTGGATCTTCTTGACCATAAAACTGGCCCTCTCTCCACTGTGCTATATTGCTTTTCTATTTCTTATTTGTCACAACAACACAAGTTTTTAGGTGGTAGTTAAGAGACATAGTTGGTTAAACATTTAATTTCTAGTGCTATTATATTAGATTTACAAGATTCGTGTCTGACTAACATTTTTTTGAGAGAATAACATCTCGGAAGTTGTATTTTCGTGACTTTTATATCTATTTTCTAATTAATAATTTTCTATTATTCTACTAACTTAGGTTGGTAGAACCTTTTTTATATGTGGTAAGTTTGGCAAAATTGAATCTGTACTTAAAGATCAGGAGAGTTTGAATTTTTTTTTACTTTATTCATACATGTAGAGTATTGTGGGAAAGCTTATGTAAATCCATTCCATTGTAGATAATATTGACTGAGGATCTTCTAATTCCTAATATAATTTCCCCCTCCACCCCAGACTCAATTTTATTTTTCTTGAAAACTTTTAGATACCAATTAGTCTGCTATCCTTCCAGTCTCTCTTCCTCGAATTGAGATATTTAGCACTTTTATTTAACAAATGGCAATTTGGTGACCTTTTCCCAAATCAAAGGTCTTTTCTTTGGCTTTAAATGAGCACCAACATTTCAGTCAGCTGTCAAATATCCCAAGGGAAAGTAGCCATCTGATAATTAAATGTGGCCATACTACTATATTTGGGATGCTAATTACTTTCAATCTATTTAAGATATGTTGTGATGTACCAAAGGGTATTTAAAAGTCAGTGCTCACCGGTGAAAGACAGTATGATTATAACATACAATCTTCTTCCTGCCCAATGGATTCAAGATAGAGATGTAGCCTCGATAAGAACATTTTTCAAATCTATTATACCAAATCTCATGACACTTGATCATCAGCCATAAGAGTTTTTTATTCTTTGCACCAGAAGGAAATTTCAATGGTAACAAAATAATAATATAGATTCTAAATCACAAAAGCAAAAGTGTTAAATATTTTCAACATAAAATTTAAGAAAAAAATAATTAGAATATCAGAATCAACTGTCCAAGAATGATTTCTATTCATATGATCATGGGAATAAAAATATGCTTTTTCTCATTTTCACTCTCTGAACTGGCAAGTTATACATTTTTCTTTAAAGGTCAAGTAATAGAGTACCACTGAACTTCAAATAACTTTCAGAAAATGTAGAAAGGCACCAAATCAGTAAGTGATTAGCATTTATCTTTTATCATGCACACCAATCACGATGGGTTGCCATCATAAAGATGGAAATCTAAGAGAAAATATGGGTACCAACAAGCAAAAATCCTGGTTAAAGCTTCCTCATTACTTAGCTAAACTACAACATAGCCTTGCTCTCTCTCCCTCTTCTCCTCTGCACATAATTTTTAATCATAAAATTAGAATGTAGGAAAAATATCTCATTTCCTGACATAGCAAATTTGCTGGTGTACTTAAAAAGGAGTGTTTTCCTTGAGTGTTGATGATCAGCTCTGGTTCAGAGGCTATATAATGTTGAAGTAACCCTAGCGCACATGAGAATTTAGAATATAGATATTTCCCAAATTGTGACCACTTTTTTTTTTCTTTTTTTGCTTTTTGCTGAGGCAATTGACATTAAGTGACTTGCCCAGAGTCACACAGCCAGGAAATGTTAAGTGTCTGAGATCAGATTTGAACTCAGGTTTTCCTGACTCCAACTTGTGACCATTTGACCTTCACATCTTCAGATATGCAAATGGACCTTTACCTGTCTCTCTCCTCATTCATCCTCAAGCAAATCCTCTCAACCAACTTCTCATGCTAGACCACAAAGCTGTTCTAGCCCAGTGAAGCCATCTGCTGATGGGAACAGAGAATTCTTCAGACCCTTCATTTCTTCTCCATCAAAGGTCACAGTATCCTAGGATTGTAAATTTAGTACTAGAAAGGTATTTAGAAATTAAGTCCAATCCTTACATTTTATTGAGAAGAAAATGAGGATAAATGATCTGCCCAGGTCACAGAGTTAGTAAGCACCTGAAGCAAAATTTGATCTCAGCTATGTCAGACTCAATTTATTTGTCTGTGTACTAGACTACTCACAATGAAAATTTATTTTTTCATTTTTTATAACTTATAGCTGCCACAGATAATCAGACATATGGAAAGAAGTCCCCTTTTAATCCCTTGTAGTCTGAATAGCCATTTCACCAAAGATCTTTCCTAATCTTTGTTCTACTTATAACTCCTAAAATGATTCTAAGGAAAATTATATATAGGAGGCAGTATGGAACAAGAAAAAGAGTCAGAGAACTTGAGTTCCAATCCTGACAATGATACATAATTCCTATGTGACCTCAGCAAGTGAACATCACTGCTCTAGCCTCAACTGTAAAATGAGGGACTTTAGATATTCAAGTCCCTTCCAAATTATAATATAGGTTCCTAGATATTGAGATGTAATTCAATATTTTAAAATTATACCATCAATCTCTAAAGCCTTTGAAAATGATCCATAAATACCATTCAGGATCTTTTCAAAAGTTTCCTTCACATAATTAATCCTATTTTTCTTTTTTCATGATTTTCAAGAAAAAGAAAACAAGTTGTTTACTGAATTGTATCTGTCTTTTTTTTCATTAAAATAATCTTTTTTCTGCTATTTTTCTTTGCAAACCATCATAGTCCAGTTCCATTATATAATAAATAGGTATTTGCAGCCTGGCCTGTAAGTTCATATTTTATTTAAGCATTGTTTCTTAGGAAAAAAAATAATGTGTTCCAGGTTTCAAACATCTGACTTTAATGAATGTTAACACAACCCATTTGTAAACAGGAGGCTTCCTTTACTTTAAAATTCCCATGGAATCTTTCCTGTCTGGGGCTAAGTAAAGATAACTTGATAACATCTTTTGATCTGTGTGCTCAGCTTGGCTTGTTGAATAATTCTATTTAAGCTTGCTTAGGCATGGACCATACATTATACACACTTATTCTTTTTGATTTCAAGGATGTAGGGAGTGCCATACCAGAAGGATGTATTTTTCTATGTTAGTTGGTATATTTGGGTAAAAAAATATGTAACCATTAAATACATAGTTGATTCACATTGCAAAGGTTTTTTATTTGATCAGGTTGAAAGATCCGCAGGAACAGTAAGAACTGTAGAACCATATATTTATAATCCAGAGCAAATAAATGAATACAGAAACCTAAGTTAATATTATATTTCATCTACCCAGATTTTTATTGATTTTTATAAATCTATAAAGATAGAATTTGCCCTCACATCAATTGTATTTACCAACAGATTATATTGGATGCAATCTACGTTTAATAAGCCTTTGTTGAAATTTGACTCTAAATAGTCTAGAGAAGGATGGCCTTGTATAGACCACCCTCTATGGAAAAGAATCCACCCCAACAATGACTGTTTTGAAATGAATTTCCCAAATCACATACCTGAAAAATAGATAAAAATAAAGTCCCAAGCCTTCCTTCTAGTTAATTAATAGATTGCAACAAAGCTCTTATGGAAGATTGTCTCCTATATTGCTGTGAGATTTACTTCCCTACTTTTAAATAATTATCCATTATTCCAACTTGCTTTTTTGTTCAGCAAGAATATGATGAATTCTTTGCTACTTTATCTAAAAATGTGGTGTATACTACATGAAACAAATCTCCATTTATCAGGAGAAGGAAGAATTTCACAGTACTGTATGTAAATGCCTCCAGATTTCTATAGGGACAAAAGAGAGCTCTCATTAAACAGCTGACTCTTGAATAACAATAAACTTACAGTAGATGTACTTATTTCCTGTTAGGCAAGGACTTAAAAGGAAAGTCAGCATAAATCATTTTCTTTTGGGAAAAAGGCAAATAGATCTTCAGTTTTATCTCTTTAGATAAAAAATATTATACAGCTGCCTAGAAGTTATTACTACAAAATATCCTTTAAAGTGTGGTATTGATAACTGCTTGATTCTCAGAGAAAATAGCTTCTTGAAAGCAAATATTTCTAAGAATCTATGTGCCTTAAGGAAAATTCAGAACAGGAGCCAAATAAGACAGACCATGGAATCATAAGGTTAAAAAGAATCTTGAAAGGTCATTTAATCTCCATGTAGTGCAATGAAGTCAAGCAGAAAACAAAGTAATGTAATCATGAAAGAAAAAATCTTTTTTGGCAGTATAACTTTAGACTCTTCCCTAGATTTTTAGTTTCCTGAGGGCAGAAAGGATATGTTATAATTCTTTAAATCTCTTAATGCCTTCAAATTATGCAAACAATAAATATGTGTTAGAAGATTAAATGAGAAAACAAATGAATAAATAAATATTATTGAAAGCAGGGTCTTGCTAGTAGAAATACTATACTGAGAGTCAAAAAATCTGATTCTGAGTTCTATCTATTATTAGTGTGATCTTGATTATGTCTTTAAATTCTATGAATCTCTTTCTCCACATTTGTAAATGAGAATAATAACACTGGGCTACTCACCTCAAAGGGTTGCTGTACAAAGCAAATTCAATGATATTTGTTCATTATGCAGATGTAGGCTATTGCCACTAACATCACTGCTATTAATTTCACCTCCTTTGACAGAGTTTGGAGAGAAATTATGTTAGGACAAGTTGATATCTTGCTATGATTGTTTTATATTTTATATTTTTACTGTTTTGCATTTAGTATTGTGTTGATTATTGAAGAAGTAGATAAAATAATTGTTCTTTGTAGTTAAATAGAAGTATTAGAATATAAGCTTTATCCTCTGTGAGTTCAGGGAATGCATCTTCAGGAAAACTCCATTGCATACAGAACAACAGGGATTCTATGTACTTCATCTGTTTCTTAAATGACTTTGATCTTTGAGCATTTGGCATAGCAACAGATTCTAAAAGTTATTCTTATCTTTCTTCTTTTGGAGGGAGGGGTCTTGTTAAGTACAGACTGTTCCAGATTTAGTGTATTTTATGTATTGAATTCTCAAAAATATTTGAGTTTCATATTACTAATATAGGGACTTAACATTGCTTATTCCATGGACATCATATAATTTCTGATTTATACTTAGCCACCTGTTTCTATGCATTTGGCAGGTGGACAGATTTTTCCCAGGTTACAGTAATATCAGGCAAAATGTTTTCCTTTTTTTTGGCATATTTTTCATTGATCAACAAGTGTGTTCAAGATAATCTTTTTGTAATTAGTTGGTAATGGCCTGGTCTTAAACCTTTCCATTTTGCTAAATAAATTTACAAGGTTTAGGAATTTTTTTTCACTATTTTTTTTGACATATTGTTAACTGAATACCTGTGGAGGTCACCCAAGCATGGTTTTTTGATTCTGCTCTTGGATCTTAGCCATTTCATAGGCTTCTTCTGACAATAACTGCTTTTGATTTCATTGAATAAAACTATTGATGTAGATATAACACTTTGCAGCCCATACTATTGTTTCATGAAGTAGTTCAAAGTATTTCTGTAAGTTTTCTGGTTTTCTTATAAAGTGCTCTAAGAATGGTTATTAATTATCTCTCTTTTTTGGCAAGGAAATGGTAGTCTTATTCTCGCTGTTTTAAGGTAGTTCCTTAAGGTATTCCTGTTTTTTTTTTTCTTCTGACATTCATTATTCTGTAAAGATACTTTCTAAATCTATTTTGGTCTACTTTAGAGTTCTTGATAGTTTTCATTAAGTTTGGCATTAAATAGGTGTCCCTTGTTTAAAACATTTAATATGTTCTCATTCATTATTTCAATTGCCAATAGGTCTCTTAACATACTGAAACCACAGCTTTCTCCTTGATAATTTTATGTTTTACATCTTCTTTATTATTAATAATAACAATAACAACAATAACCTAAAATTGAATTTTTCATTGAATCAGTCAATCAATATTTATTAAACCTACTGTGTTTTAGGCACTATGCTAAAATACTGGAGATACAAAAAAGGGGGAAAAGATACCCCCTGCCTTCAAGGATCTAATGGAGGAGTTCATAATCTACAAAAGATGAGGTTACATCCAAATACTTTTATTCAGTTACAAAAAGCAGTTATTTCATTTGTTTAATGGTTCATAAAAAGCTAAATATAAAATAGTCACTAGGCTAGTGATTTGTTCCAAATCCATTTCTGTTTGAACTCTCTCAAAAAAGAAGAAAATGAGATAATGATTATTTAAAAAAAAAAAGAGTATATATTACAAATCTGAATCAGCTGTCACCTTGAATCAGTTAATTGTTTATCCAAATGAGTAAATTGTCACAATTTATAAAAAGGTTATCATTAAATGACTCAGACTTAATGATCAATTCAGGCTATATAAGAAAGTGGCAGAAACTATATAGCATAATCCTGCAGGTTTCAAAAATTTGTTATCTACCAAATACTAAAAAAGATACAATTGAGTAGTTGAAATTATAATAGCAGAAGCTTACTGTTCTTCATAAACTAAGAAAAGATAAATATTTATACTACAAATGTAGAACTTAAAATATTCTTTAAAAGTCAACAATAACAACAACCAAATCTGTATAAGAACCAGAGCACTAACACAAATTGATGCTCATAAGCAATTCAAAATAATATCAATCCACAAAAAACTTAAGAATAATGGTTTTAAATGTTTCCAAAAGCTCATAATGTCCAGGCTGAATGGAACAAAATTTTTTTTACAAATATAAAGACCAATGGAAGGAACAAAATCATAGGCAAACAAAATAAGGTACATATCATCCCTATTTTGCAATATTGAAGATGTTCTTAAGGTGCTTTCAATGAGCTTATAGAAGATAAACATATTCAATACAAATGTTCAATTACAAAAAAAAAAGTTTTATCAGCTGATACAATTGTCCAAGAATAAAACATATGAAATAATAATGAAAGGATAACAACTTGTTATAGGAAATTTTCTATCTGAAAACTATTAATAAAGATTAGAAAAAAGGAGAATGATAATGATGATGAAGATAATAATTACAATCACTTTAAAGTTGAACTTTTTGTCAATCTCATGGCAGGAGGGTAGAAAAGTAAGGTGTTCCAGCCAGGATAATGTGAAGTGGATATTCTATGTTCCTTGAAACTATTGGGGTTGATGTGAAGATCTGATCAAACTCTTTAAATGCTTGTAATTGAGAGTTGGGCAATAAATTAATTTAATTAGTGACCTGACTAGATTATTAAAGCTGTTTCTAATAATCTATTAAAGAGAGTAGCATGCGATGGTCATACTATGAACCATTTTAACCATTACTTTAACACGAAAGAGTATATGTGTGTATGTATGTGTGTGTGTTCATTTTTCAATCATGTCCAACTCTTCATGATCCCAGTTGAGATTTTCTTGGCAGAAGAACTGAATTGATTTGCCATTTCTTTCTTCAGTTCATTTTACAGATGAGGAAACTGAGTCCAATAGGGTTAAGTTATTTACCCAAGTTATACAGCTAGTAAGTGTCTACAGTCAGATTTGATCTCAGGAAGATGAGTCTTTTTGACTGAAGAGCTACATTACTTAGCTGCTTAGTAAATGGTACTCCTCTGTGTTTTGGTAACACAGCAGGGCAAGATAAATCAGAATCAATTAGAAATGCTAGTACCTTAATGTGAAGGAAATATTTCAATGCATATACCACTGACCACTTAAGCAAACCATGAAAGCCCACAAAATTCAAGGAAGACATGAATTCTTTCATTGAGCTTCCAGCATTTTGTCATTAAAAAATTAGAAACAGACCACACCCATTATAAGCCAAGACTTAATAGTGCTTTTTGTCGATGATGCACTGAGCTCCAATTCACAAAACAATGTAATGCAAGCCAAATCAAATTATATACAATAAAAAGGAAAAAAAAACTTTATTATACTAAATGACTATTATTAGTAGTAATGTAAATATCATACTAAGTAATAAGTAGTTTATTATACTCAGCTAGATGAGAGAAAGTGAAAGATGAAGTTAAGTATCTATTAAAATCTGAATAAGCTAAAAAAACTGATATTTTCTATAATCATCATAAATGAATGTCTTTCATGATAATATGTGACAAATATATACAGTATGTTGTTGGACTGGTAAGAACCATTGCAGGAAAGGTAGAACTCACAAGATTTACTCCAAAGGTCAAGTACCAAATACCTAATGGTCAAAATAAATTTAAGGGAACAATTGACCTGCAGGAAGGTATCAAAAAATTATATTAATATAGAACGGGTATGTAACATAGAAAATTTGAATGCTATCTCGCACCATTAAAGGCAATAAAAAGAAGTATATAGAAAGAAATCCAGAAAACTAAAGCATATCATTAATTTTAGATTCCCCTAATCAATGATTAAAAGCAAGAATCAAAAGATTAAGGTGATTCATGGAGTCAAAAAAGCTCAAAAAACAATATAAGCAATTCAACATCAAAGACTACTATGAGTGAAGGAGGGAAAATAGGATGTGAAAATTGCTGGTCATTTATATGGTAGCAATCAGTCCAACATGATGAAAAAAGAGTGGATTAAATGAGAAATAAAAAGCTTGCACACTATTCCTATGATCAATGACAGAATGATTATGTCAAGGGAGGTCTTTTAAACTCTAATTAGAGATCTCTTAAATGCTTATTACTCTGCAAAACTAGCAACTGGCAGGGCTGGATAAGCTCCATAATTATTGGTTCAAATACTTCCCAGCAGTATGTGGATTACTGCAGAGGACTTTACCAGCTTTCTCTTGGATATAAGCCTACTTCTCCCCTCTTCCCTTTAACAAAAGGCATTACATACTTATTGCCAAAAGAAAATAACACCAGTAACTCCTCTAAATTAGATCAATTTTGTGTTTCTATACTTTATAAAAACAAATAATAACTTGAATCACTAAGAAAAAAGTTCCCAGATATAATAAACAATATATTAGCTGAAGAGCAAAAAGAATAGGCCAAAAATTCTAGGGTAAAAAGATAAACTCACTATCAATTTGGTAATTATTGAACAAACTGCCAGAAAGCACCAAAACATTTGTACTTCCTTGGCTGATTTTGCAAAGTCTTTAAATCTGTTATGCATTTCTGGCATATTCATATACAATAAGTGCACAAAATTAAACTCAAATGTAGTAAGAATGGCAGAGTGTTTAATGTCTTCATGGAAAATTGTTCTCTGATTAAAACATCACTAACACAATGTCAAGAATAATTGATGTATAGGTGGTATTTCTCCATTAGAACATGCAGGCGCAATTTTGATTTTGCCTATTGTTGAATCTGTCATCTCTTCTAAATACAAAAGAGTAGGGCTTCAGAATTAAAGACAGTATGAAATGGAAAATTACTTATTAATTATTTAATTTATATGCATGACATCAAGCAATAGGGCTCTAAATATATATATATATACATATATATATATATATTAAACCATTCATTTAGCTCTTGAATTCTTTCTCTACTGATATAAAAACATTGCTTAGATTCAGTATGCATAAAATTTTCACATACACCAAGGAAAAAAACAGATTGAAAGCTTTGAGCATGAATGTAGAAGTCATGTTGAATCAATCAGTCAGCCAATCAACAATTTAAATATTTTCTATTTTTCCTGTATATAGCTTTTTTTGTATATATTTGTTTACATGTTGTCTCCCCCATTAGATTGTAAGCTTCTTGAAGGAAGGGATTGTCTCTTGCCTCTTTTTTTTTTCAATTCCCAGCACATAGCACAGAGTCTGATCCATAGGAGGTATTTAATAAATGTTTGTTGATTGACTGATTCTGCATTTATGTGTCAAGCCCTATGTTAGGTACTGGGAGATACAAGTATAAAGAATAAAGCAAAACTAAGTAGCTATGAGCTTACATTCTAATGAAGCAGATGACAAGTACATTCAGCTTTATCCATGTCATATAATATCATACCATAAATGCAAAGTTTAGATAGATATATATGTATGTGTATAAGTATTATCTGTCTATCTGTCTCTGTCTATATGTCTTCCTATCTATCTATACACACATATTAATTAACAAATCCCACAAACTAATTTTTGTTTTAAAGAAAACAGAAATTTATGATAGCAAGTTATTGTCACCATAAATCGTACACAGTTTATCTAACTGGATTTAGTGATCAATGTGGATTGTGAGTTGAAGTGGTAGAAACTTCAATAAAAAATTGCAGTAAACTAAAAAAAAATTCTAATATCAACCAAATACCTAGTAAGACTTAACCTGATATCTAAAATTATACATTAAATATTCCGTTTCCATCATGAACTGAAAGAGGATGACAGATGCTCCTACATCAAGTGCAAATATCAAAATATCTTTGAGAATTCAACAAATTCTTTGAAATATATTTGCAACATTATCAAAGACTAACTGCCCATAATCACTCAGACATTAACATTGATTCACAAAAATCTTAACTGCACTTTAAGATGTGCCATACCATAAACTTAAATTCTCCAAGTTGCATGGAATGAAAAGCTTTTAAAATATACTTAGCAAGGGACTCCCAAATTGTGTAGGAACAGGATAAGGCATATAGCAACTCTGTTTCCTCACTATTTCTGGATTGTATTTATTACATTTATAATGAACATACAGCTACAGAAAGTAATTATTTAATTCATCTGTGTAATACTTCATATAAGATTAAATGTAAAAAGGTTTTTAAAATGACGGGATAATTATTTTTTCAAAGATTATTCCTATCTGAAACTCATTGAACTCATTGAAAATGATAAAACTGAGTACATCATCATCATTTAGTTATATTTGTATAATTTTAATTATTTTTTAAATTTTTGTTATTTTATTAAACCAAAGGGCATGTTTTTATTGTTAATTGTATGGTATACAAGTGTAACATACATATTTACATATATATGTAACACATTCTTATAAATATATGTGTGTAAGTCTATATATATATATGCATATATATATATACGTACCTGCATATATTTTTAGAATCATTATTAATTGTCCCCTGAGGAAATTATTAGTCTGTCTCCTGTTTCTAATCAGTTGTAAGTGCAAAATGTGACAAAATCACTTCTTGAAACTGATTGAGCCTATATAAAATTTCTCATACCTTGTCTTAACTTTTATAAAGTTCTTTATAATTTAACAAGTTTTCTTCTTGAATCTGACTCACTCAAAGTACCTGTTTCATTCTTGACAGCCAACCAAGAAACTCAGTTAATTTGAGTGGTCATCTAGATGCTAGTCATATATGATGTGGTCGTTCTCCTTCAAATGGATTAAGCTATGAGGTTATTATTCTAGAAATAAATTCTTTACCCATTAACTTGACTTTATTCACCCCCAACTTCTCCAATATTATTTCTTTTTTTAAACTCAGTTTTTAACATTTTCTTATTTTGAGCCCCTTGCAATCTAGAGGCCTAGATGAGTTATCTCAGTAAGCAGAAATGGAGATTATGAAATGAAAAAAGGTAGAGAAAAAAACAGACTATTTAGAAAAGGTAGCTGACTTCTTTAAACAAATTCATAGTTTAGCAGGGATTCTTTATCAGCCTGTTTCTTAACCCACAGCCTTTTTTAATCTAGTTTAGAGAGACATATTCAGTTCACGCCTCCTACAAATTCTCTGCAGTCTCTGCCAATTCAAAAATGATGCAGAAAGTCTTGATTTACAAGTCCAAAAGTGTTTTGGGAAGTCATTTTCCCTTATCTAGGATTTTATTATCTATTAGCCTTTCTATGTCTTTGGTGACTTGGTGTTTCTGTTACTAAAGGAGGTCAAGGTTTGTTAGTTAGTACCTAGAATCTCCCTACTTTCTCTGCTTTATAATTTTCTTCACATAGTGGCACTTCAAGCAGCATTTCTGTCCCATTGACCAATTTTCTCCATAGCCTTAGGAAAGTCCAACCAGGGAACACTCACCATCTCATCAGCTGAGAGTTTGCTAAGGTGCAAGGAAATGTATGAAAAAAATGTTCTCAAAACAATCCTTTGTATATAGAGATGGCCCCACTAATCCACTAGCACAAGACCAAAATTCACTTTGGGGTGAATGAGTTTTTTTCCCCTCTTCTTCTCTTTTTGTGATAGATTTTAGCTGATTTGTCCATCTCCTCTAACTCAATCACCTTTGTGTTATATACCATTTTTTTTTCGCAAAATATCAGGCTCAGGTTACAATCCAAACTCATGTTCAACCAAAGTAGAGATTGGGAACCCAACACTGACCTAAAGCAAAACTCCTGATAACAATATACCATGGCTAATAGATAGAAAAATCAGCTTTGGTGTCTGGAAAACCTTGGTCATTGATCCTACAGCACCTAGGCTACTCCCTTCCACTGTAAATTATTGGTGAGTTTTGCCAGTTTTCATTGGTAGAGGGAATCCCCTTCACCAATTTAATCATGGGTCTAAATACAAAAAACAAAAAGAGAATTATATCATCCCAATGCTCTTCTCTGAAGGTCTATTCCTTCTGTAATGCCATGAAAACTTGACTTTTTTCCAAACGATGGTGAATGAAGAACCATCACACATCCTCCAGGGATGCCTTTAATTTCAACTTACCCCCATGTTCCCCACCCTCTCCACCCTTCTCCCTGAGAACAATAGACTAAGCTGATGTGCAATCATAATTCTAATTTAAATTAAAAGCTGTCTCTTGGCTTGCAGCAATGAAATCTTCATTTTCTTGGGGTCATCTAATGAATTTGCATGACATGCTTGCAGAGAAATATAAGTGAGCTCTGTTATGGAACGGGGCGTAGAGCTGAAGAAATCTGATTAAAAGCTCTGGGAAAGAGCAGCTGTTTAGCTACAGTAGGTGAAGTCAAAGCCCATTTTTCAGGGCCTGACTGCAAGGCCTGACACCAAGGCTAGCCATCAGATGATAAATGAACTGTCCTTGAATCCCCAGCTCCTGTTAATAGCTTTAAAATTCCTGTTGTTTATGGGCAAGAAGTTGGGGCCCCTTATCCATTTTGTTGTTCCTGAAGCTATTAGGTACATACATCATGAGATGCATGCATCATTTCATCATTGCCAATGTGGTTGCCAAATATCAAGGGGGAAAGGATGAAAAACATAAACATAATTGTGTCATCATCACTAGAGAAGGTGGAAAAGTCTCTGATTTCAGCTGAGTTATGGACCAGTGTGTCTTAACAGGGAAAAGACTCGTATGAAATTCTAGTTGTAGTTCTAGCCTAATCCCCAACATATCCCTGTGTGATGTAAACTTTATGGGCAGGTGCCTCTGATTCTCCTGTAAGTGACTGTTTAAACTTGGGTTTCTAAAATTCTGAAACCAGTGCCATTTGCTTTCTTTGCAAAGTGACTGATCTGTACCATGCCCAGCAATCTAAATTCACATCCAAAACCTGATGCCCGCCTGGGGAGATTTTTCCTGACTTTGTAAACATTCATACATAAAAAGAGCAACTTTGAGGACTTTGTTATGGATTATAATGGGAACCAAATATGGATTTCCAGGCTTGTTGCCTTGCTGCTGATCTTTTTTTTTGGTGATTTCTCTGGTATTGAGGAACAAAATAAACTGAGGGACAAGGGGAAAATGAAAAAAGAGGAGTTAAATAGGCTTTTGTAAAAATCATTTTGTTCTTTCTTAAGAACTGATAAGTTTAGCAGTCAAAAAGCATTTATTAAGCATCAAGGTGTTTTATTAAGTATTAAGTAATGGGGAAACAAAGAAAGGCAAAAAGATAGTCTGAGGAGCTTATCGTGTAAGAGACAGCAAACATGAAAACAAAAGCATAAAAACTATACAGGAAAATAAGCAACAAGGGGGATTTGCCAGTATTAAGAGGGATTAAGAAAGACTTCTTGAAGGTTATAATTTTAGCTGAGATTTCCAGGAGGCCAGGAAAGTCAAGGGGTAGAAATGAAGAGGGAGAAAATTCCATGGATGAGAAATAACAAGTAAAATGCCCATGGTTGGGATTGGAAGCAACTTGTACAAAGAACAGCAAGGATCTGAATCTGGATCACAGAATGTACATCTTGTAAGGTATAAGAAAACTGGCAAGGGTAACAGAGCACAAAGTTATGAAGATCTTTGAATACCAAATAGAATAGCTTATATTTGATTCTGGAATTAATAGAGTTTATTCTATAAGACAATGACATAGACCTGCCCTTTAGGAAGATTAATTCAATATCTGAGTGGAAGATGAACTGGAGTGGGGATGAATTTCAGGCAAGGAGACCAAACATCAAGCTATTAAAATAGTTTGGACATTATGTAATAAGGTCCTACATCAGGGTGGTGATCACATCAATAGAGAAGGGAATATTTTTGATAGATGCTATGAAGCTAAAAATGGCAGGACTGGGCAATAGAATGGATATGGGAGAGGAGGGAAAGAGAGAATGAAGAACAGATGCTGACACCTCTGTATCCATTCTGGGTGACTGATAGTGTTGCCCTTGAAAATAATAGGTAAGTTCAGAAGATAGGAGGGTTATTTGGAGAGAGAGAGAGAGAAGAAAGATAATGGGTTTGGTTTTGTAGGTGTGGAACTTAGGATATTTATGGAACATCCAGTTCAAAATTCTAATGGACAGTTGGAGAAGGAAGACTGGTTAAACAGAGAGGTTAGGACTGGACAGGCAGATATGAGCATCATCATCACAAAAAAAGCAAGTGAATCTATAGGAACTAATGAAATCACCAAGTAAGATAGTATAGAAGGATATGAAAAAAAGGTTCAACAAAAGCCATTGGTTATACCAGTGGTTAATAATTGTGACCCAGATGAAAATCCAGCAGAGACAGGAAGGATTGGTCATCCAGATAGGAGGAGATCTAAGGTATAGTAATGTTATGGAAATCTACAGAGAAGTGAGTATCAAAGAGAAGAATGTGGTTGATAATGTCAGAGGCTGTAGAGAGTAAAAAAAAGGTGCAGATTGAAACAAGTCTATTCAATTTTACAATTAAGAGATTATTGGTCATTTTGGAGGGATCAATTTTAATTGAATAAAGAGGCCAAAATTCAGACTAAAGAGAGTTAAGACTTGAAGTTTATGTGACAGTTGGGTATTGTGTATTTTGTTTTGGTTTTAATTCATACACATTACATTTGGCTCATTGCATTAAGGAAACAATGCGGTCTAGAAGAAAGAACACTAGACCAAAGCTAAAATGTTTAAAATGTAGTTGCAATTTTGTACATATGAGCTTGGACAATCTACCTTCTTTATCCCCCTTCTGCCAGAACTTGGGACTGTGCCTTGAAACTCTAAGCTCTAATAGGACCCAGGTCAATGACTTTTCATCTTACTGTGCTTGGAATTAAATGGTCATATCATTTTGTGGCCATTTTCCAACATGCCAGGACCATCCACTTAGCATTACAATGTAAATTCCTTTCTGGCTTGTATTGATATCCCCACTACTTTAGGTACTTACTAAGTTGTTTTTTTTTTCCATGTGTTTATTCATTCTCTAGTTTCTTTGAATCTAATAGTGATAGAAGTGATTTTATTGTGTTTCAAGATTTGCAAAGCACTTTGCAAACATACCATTTACTCCGAATAATGACCCTATGAGATAAATACTATTATCATTCTTATTTCACAGATGAGTAAACTGAGGCTGGGAAAGTTAAATGATTTAAACATCACACATTTTGTGTGCAAAAAGACACATACTAGGGCATTTTTCTGTCCCCTTGGAGGAAGCCTATTAAGAGAGAGAGGGAGAGAGAGAGAGAGAGAGAGAAAGAGAGAGAGAGAGAGAGAGAGAGAGAGAGAGAGAGAGAGAGAAAGAGAGAGAGAGAGAAAAGAGAAATCCTTTCCTAGCTACAGCAAATGGGTGGTTATAAGGATCAAATGAAATAATGTATGGGAAAATGCTTTTTAAGCTGCAAAGTGCTATATAAATGTCATTGAGAGCTGACTTTGAGCTATGCCAAACAATAATGCAATTCTACGGGCTGTGCTATATGGTTCCAGAAGAACTGATTGAAAAGTGAAAAATTTAGCCAGCCAGCCAAGACTTTTCCCATATTTTTTTCCAGTGACTTGATTAGTTATTTTGGCTTTGTATAGAAGGCACAGTTACAATCATGCATGATATACTTCATCCAGATCCAGCTCCAGGCTTCTGAAACATTGCCATTCCTTTGCCAAACTATGGAAACATCTCAGCATGTCATCTGGGAACTTGGAAGAAATATGACCCAATTTATATGTTTATTTGGTAAACACAAATAAAATTTTTTCATACATTCTAAGTGAGCCCAATACTTTCCACCAAAATTTTCATTGACTTTCAGGATTTTTCATAGCAAAATTCAAGAAGCTTCAAATTCATGTAATAAGAAATTGACAAAAATGAATTACATAGTTGTATTGAGGTAAAATTGATGAACATGTGTATATACAATGTTCATCAATTTTACCTCAATACAACTATGTTGTATTGTGTATGTACACATGCACTTACTTGAATATGATTCATGTTATATTTTGATAGAATATGTCTTGGAGAATGACACTAATTCCTGGTATAATGTCTAACACATACTAGATACCTATGTCAATGAGAAATTCCAATATTCCAGCAGGAGCATTTCCAGAAACTGACCGATCTAGTGGTAGTTAAGAAAATTGCTCCCAAAGTTAAAGGTTTGAATTCTTTCCACTCCCCACCCAATCCTGCCCTTATAAACTTTAAGGGATTGGAAGATTTGGACTTTTACTCCACATTGATAGCAGTGGCTAACATAGCTTTCTTTATCTGGAACTGAGAGACATATTTATGAAAACTTGATACACCAAGGAAAGGAAGCTTAAGGACTTCATAGGGGCATTGACCCTTGAATGCTGGCAGAAAGAGCTATAGTTAAGGTGAATCTCTTAAGAATTCAATGAATGACAAAAAGAACCCTTGGAAAACAGAAATTAAGAGTTAACTTTTGTTCACATTTGGCCTTTAAAACTGAACCCACCATCCTTAGGCATACTTTGTGAGGAAAATTTGCAAACAGAATTTATCAGTTTTCTGTCTGTGAAGTGGACAGCATTTTTTAATAATGAGGTCTTTAAAATTGCCTTGGATCATTGTATTTATCAGAGTAACCAGAGTTTCCATAGTTGACCATCATTAAAACATTGTTATTACTGTACCCAATGATTTTCTGGTTCCTTTCACCTCACTTCACGTCAGTTCATATTGTTCTTGCCATATTTTTCACTGAAACTACCCCCATCATAATTTTTATTGTTCAATAGTATTCTATCATAACCATATGCCAAAACTAGTTCAGCCATTCTTAAATTGATGACCTTCACCTTGTTCAAATTCTTTTCTACCAAAAAAAGAAGTGATATAGGTCCTTTTTCTTTTTCTTTGATCTTTTTGAGGTGCAGTGATGGTATTTGTGGATCAAAGAGAATGAATAGTTTTATAGTGCTTGGGACATAGTTCCAAATTGCTTTCCAGAATAATTGGACCAGTTCAAATCTTCAACAATTTCTTAGTATACCTATTTTCCCTCATGCCTTCCAAGATTTGAAATTTCTGATGGGTGAAAACAGGTATCTTAGACCTGCTTTAATTTGTATTTCTCTCCCAAATAGTCATTTAGAGTCTCTTTTTTCACATGAATACAGATAGGTTTGATTTCTTCTGAAAACCATCTACTCATGTCTTTTGACTATTTATCAATTGGGAAATGACTCTTTCTTTTACGACTTTGACTCAGTTCCCTATATATTTGCAAAATGAGGTCTATATCAGAGAAACTTACTATATTTTTTTATATTTATTCATTGTCCATGAGATCAAAATATAAAAAATGTACAAAATATCATTTCCCTGATTACCTCTTTTAATTAGGTCTATTTTTTAAAAAAACTTTTGTTTGATTGCTATCCTTGCCCTTTTTATTTCTGCCAAAATATGATATAATACATTCTGCTCCAGCCCTTTATTTTAATTCTGTGTGTGTGTGTGTTTCTATTTCAGGTGAGAATTTTATAAGCAAAATATGGTTAGATTCTAGTTTCTAATCCATTCTGTTGTCTACTTCTATTTAATGGGTGAGTCGTCATTCACCTCCACAGTTAAGATTACTATGTATTTTCCTCTATTTGTCCTTCTTTTCTTTTTTTCTAGTCATCCTCCTTCTTATCATCCCTCCATCCCATCTCTTATCACCTTCCCCTCCTATTTCTATATTAAGATAAGTTTCTATATCCAATCAAATGTGTGTGTTTGTATGTGTGTATGTGTATTGTGTGTTTTATTCTTCATTGAATCATTTCCAATGAGAATGAGGTCCAAGTATTGCCTGACACTCCCTTCTACCCCATTTCCCCCTCCAATATAAAATCTTTTCCTTAGATGCCTTTATGTGAAGAAATTTTGCCCATTCTACCTCCCCCCTTTCCCTTTCTTTTAATATATTCCTCTTTGTCCTTTATTTTTCGGGGGAGAGATCATTCCAAAAAAATCTACTCACATGCCCTCTGTTTATGTATACTTCTTCTAATTATCCAAATAGTGACAAAGTTCTTAGTAGTTACATGTATCAGTTTCCCACATAGAAATGTAAACAGTTTAACTTCATTGATTCACTAATGATTACTCTTTGATGCTTAACTTTTGTGCTTTTCTTCAGCCTTCGGTTTGAATGCCAAATTTTGTTTTTAGCTCTAATCTTCTCATCAGGAGTTTCTAGAAGTCCTCTATTTCATTAAATATCCATTTACCTCACTAAAGGATTATATATTATAGATAGATAGATAGATAGATAGATAGATAGATAGATAGATAGATA
>JAJPUD010000901.1:233764-262462 GCA_023553655.1 Myrmecobius fasciatus
AGAGAGAGAGAGAGACAGAGGCAGAGACAGACACAGAGACACAGAGAAACCAGAAAGGAAAGGAAAATAGGAAGAAGAGAAGATGCATTTATAACGACTGTTCTCTGCAATCCTCAACCCCAACTTCCCATCAGTACTCCTCCATTTCACATATAAGGAAACAAGTCCAGGAAAATTGAATGCTTTGTTCAAGGGCACATAGGCAATGTCAGATATGGGACCTTAATTCTGATTGACTTGACTTTGGAGCCAGTGAATGCTCTTTCCTATTTGAATTGAGTTGAATGAATCCCTTCATCCTGATTTTCCTTCCCCCAGATTTTTCTGACAGCACTCTTTCCTGATTGTCTTTCTAATTGCTATGACTTTTCTTTCTCAGTCACCTTTGCTGGATTATCCTATACCCAAGACTTTGTCATAGGCCCCCTTTCCTTCTCTCTTTACATTTATATTTTCTCTAATGGTGATTTCATCAGCTCCCATGGGCTCAACTATCAACAACTCTCAGCCAACAACTCTCAAATCCCCATATCTAGCTCCCATCTTTCTTCTGAGCTCCAGTGCCATATTACTAAGTGATTGCTGGACTAAAATCACCTGGATAGCCCAAAGGCATCTCAAGATCAATATGTCAAAAACAGAATTCGTTATCTTTCCCTCTAAATCCATCCCTGTTGCTTACTTTCCTATTTATATCAAGGGCACTACCACTAACCTTTCAGTCTCTTAGGCTTACAACCTTGATATAAATCTCACTCCTCCCTCTGCCTTATCTTTCACATCTAATTAGCTTGTCAATTTGACCTCCCCACAATGACTCATGTCCATGCTCTTTCTTAAAATCATAAAATCATAAATTAAAATAATAAAATCTAATATGTGACCTCATCATCCCTTACCTGGACTATTACAAAAGTCTCCTAAATGATGTCTCTGCAATCTGTCCCTGATCTCTTTCATCCATCCTCAATAAAGGCTAAATTAATGCTCCTAAAGCCTACTCATGGACCACATTGCCATTATCTTCTAAAGAACCTCCAATGGATTCCTGTTGCCTATAGGATGAAATTCAGACTTTCCAGGACCTTCAGTCTGGTTCCACTGATTATATATTATTCTCCTTCATATTTTCTAAGTTATAGTCAAACTAATTTGCCTAATAAATACATAGCATATCATTTCTCAATTCCATGGGTTGTCTCCCATGTCAAGTATACTTCCCCTTTTAACTTTTGCCTCTGGGAGTCCATAAGTCCCTTCAAGAATCAGTTCAGTCCCTCCTGTATAAGGTCTTTCCTAATTCACCCAGTTATTTGTCCTTTCCCAACCCCACAGATACCAATATGAATGAGGAAAAAACAAAACAAAACCTACCCTTCATGTTTATTTTATGATTACTTATCATTAAACATGTTGTAATACCCCTCCACTCACCCAGTAGAATATATATTTTATAATGGGATAGTTCCTTTTTTAAAAAATCTAGCATCTAACACAGTATCTTATATATAGTAAACACCTAATAAATTGAATTGATGAACATAAGATTTGGGTACCATAGAACAAAAGCTAGAAATGGCTCTCTCTCTGGTCCAGTCTCACATTTTGCACATGAGGAAATAGAGATCCAGAAAAACTGAATGCTTTGTCTAAGGGCATATATACAGTGTCAAAGATGGTATCTGAATTCTGACTGATTTCAGAGCCACTAAATGCTTTTTCCTGATTAAATTGAGTTGAATGCAAATTCTGTGCGTCAAAAGGCATCTACACCAACCTAATGATTTTGGAAAATTATTTGCAAAGTTGTGTTAATATATGAAAAGCCTCCCTGGAGGGCATAATGCAAACAGAATGTTTTATCATTATATTTATCATTATCACATTGGAATGGAGAAGTTTGCTAATCTCAGTCAAAGCCAGTATTCAAACCTATAAATAAGCTTTGAGCACTGGGCAACGAGACTTTATGGCATCCTTGTTACCAGCACACACAATAGGCCCAAACCTGGTTTTCTGCAAAGCATAATACTTTATAAAAATAGGGGGGGACACATCAAAGGCAATACTTTTTTCTCATAAATTTCAAGGGTTACACTCAATATCCACATTCTTCTTCATTATCCAATTATAGGATCAAAGAGAAAAGTGTTTGACCTAGTTCTGGGGCTTAAAGTCATGAGATAAAAACTAAGCATATTTCAAACAAACTCTGTTATGCACTGGGCTTCCTATCAGAGAATTGGGTTCTGCTTTCTGGTGCTCCCTTTAACTAGTCTCCAGATCAAAGATATCAGGTTAGAAAACAAATCATCTGAGCCGAAAATATTTCACCTACCTCCCTGTAAAGTCCAAGTTTAGATCTGTGTCACAGATAGCTTTTACTTTAGCCTACTACAAACTGACCTTTAAATTTTTATCTCAAAATCTTTTGATTTGAATTCTAATGAGTTTAAAAGATCTGATATTCAAAGAAAGAAAGTCACCAACATCAGAAGTGTAACTTAATGAGTTTTTTGGAAGCATCTAATCTTGGCACCTCCATTAATTTTAACATGCTGAAAGTTTCCTACCATAGGAAATGGCTTCTACTTGATATGAACATCCTAAGTTTGGTGGTCACTGGTAGAAAATGGTAAATATGGAAAGCTGTGGAGGAATATAGCACTCCCACTGGTGGAATTATTTCCTTAGTGGAAATAAATCTGATGGCATCTGCCAGAACTAGGACATAAAAGATAACCTTTAGCAGCTGCCGCAGTTTTTTTCTGTGGGGAAAATGTGGGCTTTTTTCTCCCTAGGGGTTAATATTGCGTTACAGTTGACATTGCTGGAGTTCTATTTCTGAGGGTTACACTGGCGAAGAAGAGAAATGCCTTGTGGTTTACGACAAGATCACAGCTGAAGATTCTGTACACACTGTGATTTGTATAGGCCATTTGTGCATAAGCCATAAAAGTGCACGTTTTTAAACCAGGAACATTTGTGAATATATAACAGCACCAAAGACATATGGCCAATAAATAATTCACCGTTATCCATCTTCTCTGCAGATTCCTTATACACCTACCATGTTTTAATGTCTAGTTTGCTCAGAAACGATATTCTTTATGATGCTTCTGATATAAAAATGTTTACTGACTGGCAGCAGAATGGGGAAACTCTGAGATCAGGCTGCTAAAAAGGCCAGCTTTGCTCAGATCTCTATCTTTATCAGGCCGTTTTGCTAAACTACCTTGTTGGAAGAAAGTATTCATTCTTCCAATACGGGGTCACTAAGGGCTGATCTGGGCTTTGTGCTTATATGATTGCACTAACTCATTCTCCCCCTTTTTTGTCTTTTCAGTTCTATATCTATTTATAGTCCCAAGGACAACCCAAACACTTTTGATGCTGCTGCCTTCTTCCAATCTGTTGGAAACTTCCTTGGAATCTTTGCCGGATCATTCGCCATGGGATCCGCCTATGCTGTTGTCACAGCTCTGATATCCTTTGTTGCTGGCTATTTTGGTTTCTTTTTATTTTGTTTTAACTTATTTTAAAAAAAAAGAACTCTATGGTCTGGAAGTCTTTTGAGATGGAAGAGCAAAATCCCAATCCATTGTATGTCAACAAAGATGGACAGTCATGATTATGTGCTCCAAAAACTAAATGCAATACTATAAGGTAAGAATAACTGCCACTAGTGGAGAGCTTTGAGGTTTAAAAAGCACTTTACAAATATTATCTCACTTGATTCTTACAACAACCCTTGAAGTAGATGCTGGTAATATTCTTATTTTACAAGTGAGGAAACTGAGACAAACTGGGTTTAAATGACTTGGCCAGCCCAAGGTCACACAGCTAGTAGATGTCTGAGGTAGGAATTGAGCTTAGGTTTTTCTGACTCTTTATCCAGTCTCCCATCCAATGTACCAACAAGCATTTTTTTTTTTGCTAAAGCAATTGGGGTTAAGTGACTTGCCCAGGGTCACACAGCTAGGAAGTGTTAAGTGTCTGAGGCCAGATTTGAAATCAGGACTTCCTGACTTCAGGGCTGGTGCTCCATCCACTGCCCCATCTAGCTGCCCCCAACAAGCATTTTCCAATCACAGATGAAACCAAATATTTTTGCAACAATCTGACCCCAACCAAACTCCCTGGATAACCTGAAATAATCTCTCTGAGGATAATAAGATCATACATTGATAGAGAAGATTTTAGAGGCTAATGAGTCCATATTTTATAAATGAGGAAACTAGTATAGTATAGTTGAAATTGTGCTAAAATTCAATTTGTAAGACATAAGTAAAATCCTGGTTTTACTACTTAGTTACTTTTAATATCTCTGTGCCTCAGTTTCCTTATCTGAAAAAAATAGATTTTGGACTAGGCCTTTAAGATCCTTCTAGTTCTATATCTTTGATTCCATGACCAAAGTCATACAGGGAAGTAAGCTTTATAGCTATCTAGATTTCTCTGATTCCAGGGGTAGCAATAATGCATACAGCTCCAGGCTTGGTTTCAGAAAGGCTCTCTTCATGAGTTCAAATCTAGCTACAGACGCTTACCAGCTGGGTTACCCTGGGCAGATCACTTAACCTTGTTTGCCTCAGTTTCCTCATCTGTAAAAGAAGCTGGAGAAGGAAATGGCAAACAACTCCAGTATCTTTGACAAGATAATCCCAAATGAGATCATGAAAAGTTGGAAATGACTAAACAACAACAACAACAACAACAAAATCTCTGATTCCAGACCCAATTCTCTTTCTGTGGTACCATGTTGTCTCTGTAGAGGGAACCAAAAATATCATTTTTATCACCAGTTTCAATTACAGGTTGGGTACCAGAAATCAAAAGGTTCAAAGGTTTATTAAGAGACAGGCATAAATCAGGAAACAATCAATACTCTATGAACATTTGATAATAATTGAGCTCCTTCTCCTTATTAAGATTGTGTGAATTAGTTACTGGATTTCAGGGTAATTTCAAATCAGAAGACCTCTATGTATATCTGCCAATGCCTTTAATTGATTTATGGAGTATGGTTTGGAGTGTAGTGCAAAGTACTATGTGTTGAAGCAAATTCAATTGAATTAAGCATTTATCAAAAATATGATCTCATTAGCACTGTATTAGGAATTTGAAGTAATTATAAGTAGTATCTGCCCTCAAGAGGAGTAAACTCTTAAAAAATTAGAGAAACAATCAAAAAGTAATTGGCAAATGATGAGAGATGATAAACAATTAAGTAATAAGGGTTATGCAAAATAAGTGTTAGGAGAACTGAAAAAAAAAAGAACAGTAGAACAATCAAATAAATTTTCCCAGATGAGATGGGCTTTTTTCTGGCTCCTGAAGGATGGAGAAAATTTTGAAACCAGGAATTCAGGGGAGAAAGATAGGAAGAGAGAGAGAAGCAAAGAGAAATGAAAGCAAAATGAACTCTACACACTCTGATGATGGCGAGGGGACTGCCCTGATTGGAGTGGAGTATTGGCAAGTGGAAAGAGATAAGGTTAAAAAGTTAAAATGAGCTCAGATGGCAAGGGCCTCTGAATGCCAGCAGAGGCTTCTCACTTTTATTCAATAGGCAATGGAGTCATTTGAGCTTTTGATCTGGGGAATAGGTAATAAGAACAAGTTTTTAATAAAATTGGTTTCATAATAAGATGGATTGGGGAAGAATTGTTAACCTGGGACCCGTGGATATCAGGGTTATAATTTTTAATATTTTGATAACTTTAATATAATTGTTACCCTTTGCAACCATATATGTTTTATTTTATGCATTTAAAATCTTATTCTGAGGAAACCATAGGCTTTACCAACCTGCTAAGGGGTTCCATGACACACAAAAAAATTAAGAACCTCTGGACCACAGGAAAGCAAGGGTGAAGGCAGAGGTATGTTCAGTTATCATAATAATCTAGTACCAATAGGATAAAAGCCTGGCCTATGGTGGTGACAGAATGAATGAAAAAAGACAAAATGGAAAAGAGAGCTATTCCAAAATCACTAAGCTTTGAGAGTGGGCTGTAGGTAAATGAAGGAGAAATAATAATCAAGCAAGGCAAAAAGAAGAATGAATTATGGCTAACATGAATGGAAACAGAAAGAATGAAGAGAAAAATAGGTTTAGAGAACAATGTTATAAGTTCAATAGCCTATTGATCTTGCTACAGAAAATAAATTTGGAAAGGAACAGAGAGGGAAAATGAAAAGAAATGATTCCTTCAACTCAGAGCTCAGCTCTAGAGGAAGAAATTTTAGGAATTCATTCACACAGAGATGCAAAGTAAAGATGCAAGAATAGGCTACTTCATCAAAGGAAAGTGGGGAAAAACTTAAAGACGGTGTATAATATTTAATTGGATTATAACACTCCTGCTATTTCATTGGAATAGGTTACTCCCTGTGTGGAAATCCCCTCTCTCAAGGCAGATGGCATTTACTGGGCAATTTATGGTCTTAGAGAGTGTCTTAGGAGTCCTGAGGTACAGAGATGTATGTATCAACTGTGGAATCTTCACCCAGGTTTTCTCTGCCTGAAAGGATAGCTCTCTATCCATACATGCTCTATATCTATCTGTCCTTTAGTTTATCCTCATTTCTTTCAAAATATTTAAATCTCTAGATCTAGTTTCCTCATCTATAAAACTAGATGACATTTAAGATCTCTTATACTTCCAACTTTACAATCCTGTAATTCCCATAAAAATCCTTTTCTTGAGTTTATTGATTAGGAAATAAAGGCTCAGACAGATTCACCACTACAACTACTACAAGTATTATTACTATTGCCATCACCACCACTACCTACCTATTATTGCAGCCGCCAGTACCGCTATATTTGCTTTTCAAAGCACTTTACAGATATTATAGCATCTGATGTTCACATAGGTGCTATTATCACCCCATTTTTCATAAGAAGAAACTGAGACAAAGATTAAGATTACTCAGGATCCCAAAGCTAAAAAGTACCTGAGGTCAGACTTGAATTCAGTTCTCCCTTACTTCATGTCCAATATTCCTCTATTTACTTATTTGCTTTGAATTATACAACTTGAAAACAACAGAACTGGGACTGGAAAAGTCAAGACTTGCCATCCCCAATTCCATATTGTTTCTGCCATACTACATTCAAGCATCCTTACAACTGAGCATTTGAAATACCTCCAGGGAAGAAATTGTTTGTCTAGCAGTTTCTTTGTGACCCCATTTAGGGTTTTTTTCGCAATGATATTGGGTTCTTTTCCAGCTCATTTTATAGATGAGGAAACTGAGGGAAACTTGGTTGAGTGAGTTGGCCAAGATCACACAGTTAATAAGTGTTGAACTCAGGAAGATGAGTCTATCTGAGTCCAGGGCTGGCTCTCTATCCACTGTGTTACCTGGCTGCCCAGAGAAAAAATAGAAGAGGAAATGGAACTAGCCAGGAAGCTAGAGAAGGAAGAGAATCTAACCAGGCTATTATAATTTCTTGGAAACCAGTGGAAAAGAGGGTTTCCTGAAGGAGAAGAAAGAATGAGACCATCAAAAATCATTGAATTTGAGGAGAATTGTGGACAGAAAAGAAGCATTTAGATTTAATACGGTGATCAGTGACTTTCAAATTCCACAAACATTTATGGAGCAACTATTCAGTATAAGGATCTCTGCTAAGTCTCGGAGAGTCTGGCAGCCTGGGAGAGTCAAACATAACCTTTGTATTTGGAGTCGGGATGTCAGGGTCAAAACCTTAGACAAATCACTTAAGGTTGAGCTGGATGACTTCTAAGACCCCTGCCAGCTCCAGTGCTCCTAAGGGCAAGAATTAGAGGCAAGGACCAGAGTGCTTTTCAATTGTACCATGGCTTTGACCCAAACCTTGGGTCTGGGCCAAAACAGAACCATCCTCTGGAGAAGGTCAAAATGGCAGGTTGCCCCTCTGCCTTGTGTGTGTCTGCTGATATTCTAAGCAGGGTGAGTTTGTGCCAGCCAGAATTTTTCTTTTGTAGCATTCAAGATGAAGGAGACTGTCTGCCAAGCTCATTCGAGAGACCCAAAGAACTGTAAAAGCCAGCTTAAATGCTTGTCTTTTTATCAGAACAAATGTTGCCACACACAAAATGCTTGCTTAAAAAGGAGTAAAGATGGCTAATTCCTAGTCAGGATAATTCCTGAATTTTGTCTTAGCAAAAACCTAAAGATAACCCAAATCTTTTCCTTTCCACAAAGATTTTCTTCTCCATTCCCTCTAATGTTCAGCTTTCAGTAAAGGTGCTTTGTAAAATTATTATGGAGAAACCAATCACAGAATTTGCTCATTGCAGTGGAGAAAGTGCTTAACCTGGAGCCAGGAGCATTCATCTTCTTGAGTTCAAATCTGGCCTCAGACACTTACTAGCTATTACTCTGGTCACTTTATCCCATTTGCCTTGGTTTCCTCATTTGTAAAAATGAACTTTAGAAGGAAACAGCAAACCACTCCAGTGTCCTTGCAACAACAACAAAAAATGGGGTCATGAAATGTTGAACATGAATAAAAACAATTAACAACAGCAATGAAATTTTTTTTAAAAATCATGATCATAGTTTACCTACAGAGATGAGATCATAGACCAACTAAAAAACTATACTTCACATTTATATTGCATTTTACAGTGAACAAAGTGTTTTCCTCATAATGCTCTATGAGGCTGGTACTAAACATGGTATTTCCATTTTAGAGTTAAAGGATATGTGGCTCAAAGAAATTTAATGATTGCCCAGAGTCACAAAGTCATATATACCTCAGATGGAACTTGAAACTAGATAGTATCGTTATAGTGGAAGGACTTAGAATCACAGAACAAGGCCTGGCTCTAATATTTATCATCTTTATGACTTTGGACAAGTCACTGAGATCACTTAGTCATTCTCAGCTTGAGTTTCTTCATGTATAAAAGAAAGGAGTTAGGCTAGAAGATGCCGAAGGCCCCTGTGGATCAATCACATGCATTTATTAAGCACCTACTTCCTCAGGCCCCTATGGATCAATCACATGCATTTATTAAGCACCTGCTTCCAATCTGTGCTAGATACAGAAAGACAAAAATAACATGATCTCCAGCTTCAAAGAGCTTGTGGTCCACTAGGCATATGACATATTTCTAGAGAAGTAAATACAAACCATGAGTCCCACTCCTCAAAATGTAGAGTGATTAAATGATAGATGGATTGAACAGGTCAGGAAGGGACTCTTGAATGAAATGGCACTGGAAGAAAATCTTAAAGAGATTATACAACACAAGGAGATACAACCCAGATATCTGAGTAACTATATTCCAATAGAATTGCTTTCCTTTGAAATCCTGTGTATTTTTTTCATTTAAAAAGATTATTCTAAATGGAGTTTTCCTTAAAATGATCAGTTATATCTATTTAAAACCATCAGCAAGCATCCTATGTAATGGGGATAAATTAAAACTATTCTCATTAAGATCAGGGTTGAAAAAAGGTTGTCCACTATCACCATTCAATTTTGTATTAAATTGTATTCAATATTGTATTAAAAATGCCAGATTTGGCAATAAGAGAATAAAAACAAATTAAAGGAATTAGAGTAAGTAATGAGAAAACCAATTTATCACTCTTTGCAGGTAATATGATGGTATACTTAGAGAATCCTAGAGAATCAACCAAAAAACTTCTCAAAACAATTCACAATTTTAGCAAAGTTGCAGGATACAAAATAAATCCACATAAATCATCAACATTTCAATATGTTACCAACAAAGTCCAGCAGTAAGAAATACAAAGGGAAATTCCATTTAAAATAACCATAGATAATGTAAAATATTTGGGAGTCTACCTACCAAGACAAAGTCAGGAACTGTATAAACACAATTGTAAAACACTTTCCGTACAAAAAAGTCAGATATAATCAATTGGAAGAATATCAAAGTGCTCATGGGTAGGCTGAGTTTATATATTAAAAATGACAATTCTACCTAAATTAATCTTATTTATTCAGTGGCATACCAATCAAACCTCCAAGAAATTATTTTACAGAGCTAGAAAAAATAATAACAAAGTTCATCTGGAAGAACAAAAAGTCAAGAATTTCAAAATGAAAAAATTGCAAATGAAAGTGACCTACCTGTTCCAGAGCTAAAACTATATTATAAAGCATTTGATACTGGCTAAGAAGTAGAGTAATCAAACAGTGGAACAGGTTAGGTTCACAAGACACATTAGTCAATGATTATAGTAACCTAGTGTTTGATAAATCCAAAGACTTCAGCTTCTGAGATAAGAACTCACTATTTGACAAAAATTGCTGGGAAAATTGGAAATTAGTATTGCAGAAACTAGCCATTGATTCACAACTAACACCCTATGCCATGATAAGGTTGAAATGGGTTCATGATTTAGACATAAAGAGTGATATTCTAGTTAAAAGAACAAAGGTTAGTCTACTTCTCAAATTTGTGGCCAAAGAAGAACTAGAGTACATTATGGAATGAAAAATGGATAATTTTGATTATATTAAGTTAAAAAGTTTTTGTACAAACAAAATCAATGCAGACAAGACTAGAAGGGAAACAGTATAGTATGAAAAATTTTTTACATCCAACAATTCTGACAAAGGCTTCAGTTCTAAAATCTAAAATCTAAAATATGACAGGAAAAGATAATGAATGTTGGAGGGACATGAGAAAACTGGGACACTAATACATTGTTGATGGAGTTGTAAACTGATCTAAAGGACAATATAGAACTATGTCCAAAAGGCTGTCAAACTATGCATGCCTTTTGATCCAGCAGTGTCTTTGCTGATCCCATAAAAAAGGGGAAAAGGCCCACAAGGGCAAAAATATTTGTATAAGCTCTTTTTGTGGTAGCAAAGAATTATAAAGTGAGTAGATGCCCATCAATTGGGAAATGACTGATTAAGTTATGGAATATGAATGTTATGGGATATTATTGTTCTATAAAAATCATCAACAAGATGATTTCAGAAAGGCCTAGAGAGACATACATGATCTGATGCTAAGTGAAGTGAGTGCAGCCAGGGGAACATTGTGCACAGCAATGACAATGATCAATTCTGATGGACATGGCTCTTTTCAATGATGAGGTGATTTAGGCCAGTTCCAGTGCTCTTGTGATGGAGAAAGCCATTTGCACCCAGTGAGAGGACTATGGGGACTGAGTATGGATCAAACATAGAATTTTCAGTTTTTTATTGTCATTTGCTTGCATTTTTGTTTTCTTTCAATTTTTTCCCTTTTTGATCTGATTTTTTTTTTGTGCAGCATGATAATTGTAAAAATATGTAGAGAAGAATTCCACATGTTTGACATATTGAATTATTTGCTGTCTAGAGGAGGGGGTGGGAGGTGGGGAGGGAGAAAAAAATGGAGCACAGGGTTGTGCAGAGTGAATGTTGAAAACTATCTATACATGTGTTTTGAAAATAAAATGTTTTTAAAATAAATTTAAAAATGTTATTCTGAGGGTTTCACCAGACTACCTAAGGAATCCAGTACACACAAAAATATTGAGAAACCTTACCTTCATGTAAAGTCTTCCCTACTCTCAATCTAGTCTTCTTTTTCAATATTAATAATCATGATGATAAATAACTAACATTTATATAATGGATCAAGCTTTATAAAATGATATATATTTATATAAAATCTTTTTTGATCTTTACAATAACTATAATAGGTATTATTATTATTAGCCCCATTTTACAGATAAGGAAACTGAGGTGGGAGAGAAATTAAGGGACTTGGCCAGAGTTATATGACTAGAAGAGTTTTTTACTTGTCTCCCTGACTTCAACTCTCTGGCATGTAAACAACTATAACTGGTGACCCTCCCCCGCATTGTGCAGCTATCTGACTGTGGAACAACTATTATGTAAGCCCTCAGAGATATCATATCATCAATTCCATTCATTGGCAGGCTCTGGTCATGTTCTCTATATCTCATTGTCAATCTAAAGACTAGAAATTAAATTTCACCCGGGAAAAATAAGAAAAAAAAGTCAGTGACTTCCAAACATGAGACACCTTGTCTATATTGGGGGAAACAACAACAAAACATCTTTTCCATCCTAGCTATTCCAAAAAGGCATTGACAGCTTTCCTATTATTGAGTATTATAATCCCTCTATACCACATATCTCTCCTAAGGAAAACAAAATCTATTATACGATCTAAACCTCAGCTATATTATGCCCTCTAGAGCAATCTCAAACATTGATGGAGGAGTAATTTAACCATCTTCTTTTGCCTCTCCTGAATTTCAGTCTCCCTTGGCCATTTTCCTAATGAAAGTCACTTTACAGAAAATTTTCAATTTGAAATTATATTCTTGCCCATGGCTAAACCATTCTTCCCCATTTTTGTAAGAGATTCCCCCCCAAAATGTATCCACGTCTATTCTCTCAAAGGATCTGATTTTTATAGTTCTTAAAGATCCCCAAGTGGGGTATAGTACACACCAGGAACTCAAAAGCATTTCTGGATCAATTTCCTTTAACAGGAATATATTAAAGTGTACAAAAAAAATTCCCAGCACTATGGTGGGCATTGATGATATAAAAAAAAAAAACAGCAACAACAGCAACTAATAATTAAACAGTTACTATACTTGAGGAACATACATTCCACAGATATATAGATCAGTAATAGCCTATTACAATTAAACTTGATTTTAGCCTGGGAGCAACATAATGGCCCTTATGGTCCATTTCTGCTTTAGGAAATTTATTTTAGGCTAAAAGTTATGAGCTCAGTCACAACTGGTCTGGGCCTCCAGTTAGGAAAATTCTTAATGTCTAGACAGAGTTTGGATTCTCTGCATAACTTAATATTTATATTTCTTTCTAGTTAACCCAGATTGGTCTCTTTGTGGTTGTAGCAAAATTCAATTTACTAGAAATTTTTGAATGTCAAAAAGCAGCATATATTATGGTATCTATGAATAGAAAGGTATCAGAAGAAAGAGCCAAACAGTCTTAGAGACTTCCCTCACCCAGTTCTTCTGCTCCAAGATGCCTCCAGAGCCAATGACCCTCCTTGACACCTCCTTCCTCTTCCCTAAGATGAAAATGTCATGCCTGTTATAACTTTTTAAATCAATGTGACTTTAACTAGTTTGATTAATTATGGACAAGTCTTGAGGGTCGACCAAATTTTCTCGACTATTCAAACATGATTTTTATGCAATTTCACTACAGTTAGAAGGAAATTTTTGTTTGTGGCTTGAGGTCTACAGATTTGATTAACTGGACATCATTTTACTTAGTCTATATAGGGTTGAGGAAATCATGATACCCTTATGTTAATGGAGGGATGTTAAATGAGGGGTCCAGAAAAGCCTCATGTTTGAACTGAGGTTGGAAGGAAAGTAGGGGTTCTAAGAAATAGAGGTCAGGGGGCAGCTAGGTGGCGCAGTGGATAGAGCACCAGCCCTGAAGTCAGGAGGACCTGAGTTCAAATCTGATCTCAGACACTTCCTAGCTGTGTGATCCTGGGCAAGTCACTTAACCTCAATTGCCTCAGCAAAAAAAAAAAAAAAAAAAAAAAGACAATATATATATATAAGTCAGGAGAGAAGGTTTTCCAGGCACATTTGGGTAGATTGAAGCATATGTGAAAGAGAGTAGTGTATAATACAGTTAGGTCTGATTAATAATAAATTTTGTGAAGTGGGTACATGTATTCAAATTCTCATTATTTGAAATTATGGTTATATAAAATGTCATAATTAATTCAAGATGGTAGAAAAATGCAGTACAAATTCAAATAATGCAACCATTTCATGGACTTATTAACCACAACAATTGGGACCTAGTTTTATGATTATGTAATTAAGTTATAAAAGACTTTAAGTGACAGAAATCTTTATATTTGATTTAATAAGGAATCACTAGAATACTGGAAGGTATATGAATATGACTGAGAAAGACTTTGCTTGCTCTCTTGGTCCAATCTACTACTAAACAATGGTAATTGATTTTAAGCCAAAAGAGACCTTAAGGATAATGTAATCCAAGTGTTTTATTTAACAGAGAAACTGAGACCAACCAAAGAGAAGTGACATATCCTGACAATGTCAATAAGATGTCTAAGAATCCAACGCCGTCCTCTGCTTGTATTTCTAAAGCTCCCACTTTAACACAATGTCTCCCTGAAGTGCTGGGTCAGATGTAGCTGTAAAGTCAATTAGTTGTTGTTTTCCTTAACAAATCTTTATTACTTGACCAAATTCACAAAGCTCTGTGAGTTCCCCATGCTGGAAACGGGTCTATTTTTCCTTCTGTCTTGGAGTGCCTTCTTGTCTGCAGAAGCTGCTGGTCTGACAGGTTAGTACTTCATTTGGCAGAGCCAGTGGGTGTATCTTTCCATGATGGATTTGAAGATGAAATGGAGTTTTCCTTAAAGGAATCTCATTTGGAATAGACTTCTACTGTGTGCCCTGGAAAACAAATAAACAAAAAAAAAGATCATAATTCATCTGTTCTTTACAAGACAGCTTAAAGGAAAGTCTCCAGAATGCTATTTCCCCTACTTTCATTACTGGTCAGTGGAGATGTTGAAATCTAAAAATGATCAATTTATAGAAGTGATAGATGGCTTTATAAATGAAAGTCTCTATTCAGAGTTTTCATGATAAACACCAGTTTTTCTTCTTCCATCAGTTTGGTTGAAAAGGACATTGTTTTTCTTTTAACTGTCAAAAAGCAGTGATTAATGTCATCATAATTTTTAATTATAATTTTTGAAGTGTCAATCAAGCAGCATGGGCCAATTTGCCTCTATTATAGTTCTACTAATTTTTATTAAATGTCTATTGTGTGCAGTGCATTGCATATACTAGATACTATGCTCTTAACCCACATTCAGTTATACAAATATCTGGCATGCAGTACTTAAGAAAGAGGCAGGTAGATGGCTCAGTAGGTAAAGTGTTGATCTGCAGTCAGAAAGTAGTTCAAATCCAGCCTCAGCATTTACTAGCTAAATTAGTAACTTAACCTTTGTCTTAATTTCCTGGAGAAGGAAATGGCAAACCACTCTAGCATCTTTGTCAAAAAAAACTCTATGGGGGTAGGATCCATGGGATTACAAAAAAAAAATGAATTCAACTGAACAACAACTAAAATTAGGAATGACTAAGGCATCTGCAAAGTTACATCACACGTCCACAAACTTGCTCAAAAGTTTTATTTTTAATCCATCAGTTTTGATCTTTTTCACCAATAAAGAATACATTGTTAGCTACATGCTTGACTGATAGCTCCTTGAAGGCAGAGACACTGTCATATTTATCTTTGTACTACCCTCAGCACCGAACACAGCACATAATAAATAATTGTCGTTTATTAAATATTTGTTGAATGAATTCCTCTGAGAATCAGCCAGTTTCATTAAATAGTTTGGGAAGCCAGACTATCTTTGATACTGATAATTTGTACATGAATATTTTCAATGATTGAATGCTTTTCCATGCTAAAGAGTTCAATGTTACCTGAGGTAAAAGGCTAACCTTGAAGAAATTTCTCTTGAATATTTTTTCACCTCCTTTTCAACAATCCTTCACTTCTGTCTGCTCCCCTTCCCCTTGGTATCTATCTTGGATTTTATTTAACTTGTATCTTGCTTTCAGTTAATACATATAACCTCATCCACAAGCTATAGGAAAGAATTTTGCACTAATAGTATCCCAGTATCCCCAAATTTGTGAGTTGGAAGGAAACTCAACAGTTGTTACCAACCAACCTGAATTTGAATAACAATTTTTG
The DNA here is from genome assembly GCA_023553655.1 of Myrmecobius fasciatus. Lineage (NCBI taxonomy): Eukaryota > Metazoa > Chordata > Mammalia > Dasyuromorphia > Myrmecobiidae > Myrmecobius > Myrmecobius fasciatus. The sequence goes on from JAJPUD010000901.1 coordinate 249,528, forward strand.
TGGGATATATAAAACTGTGTATATCTGGTTTCCTGGAAGATCCTATAAAGTATATCCTCAAAGTCTTAGTTCAGTTGTAAACTTTAATTGCTTACAACTGCACTAAGAATTTTGGGATACCCTGAATTTTATAATTATACTATATAGATGCCAATACAACCAATGTTTCAAAATCAACCCTCATTTTTTTGGCTTGTTTTGGTTTTTACCATTATGATGATGGATCACAACCTCTGCCATGTTTACCTTTACTTTTGTTATTTTCATATGAATATTATCATCATCTGTCTTTTGGAAAAAGACAGGAATGGTTATGTTATCAAGATCACAGTGTTCATTTTAAATCTAAAATAAACCAATGATGGGCTTGGATCCAGTGGTCCCATTCATTTTCTCTTATAACGTGTCACCATGAAAAAAAAATTATCTTTGTAAAGCTAAAAACAATGATTTGCTTTTTGACACACAATATCCATTGGGCTGAGCCTTTGTTGAAAGCGGGGTTCCCCTATATAAACTACCTGCTCAGGAAAGCTTTGAGTGCTCACTATCAGCCCTAACTCTGCTTCTCAACAATCTCCTCAGAACTAGTGAAATTACCTTGATCTCTTGTCCCCAGAAAGGGGGATTTTCCACAGTGCTGAAATAAATCTTAAAATCAATGAAAAAAGAAGTTCCCAAAAGTTTCGTGAGAAAAAACTCAATATTTTTTCATGTTATGAAAAATAAAAAATTCACTTACAAACTGATTATACTTCCTTATGTGAATATCATTAAGAGACAAAGTAGGTCCTATTAGCCTTCTTGTTTAAAGTAAAGACAAGCAGTTAGCTAATTCATATGGACAGTTCCAGTGGTCAGAATCTTAGTAGTCAGCATTTAGTGTGGTGGAAAGAATGAATATTTGATGTAACATGAATTAAGAAATAAAGAAATAAGTATAGTCCAAGACCAGGGTTCTTAATCTTTTCTTGTGGATCAGGGACCTTTTTGGCAATCTGAGGAAATCTATACTTTTTCCCAGAACCAAGTTTTTAAATGTATGAAATAAATACATAGCTTTATGAGAGAAACCAGTTGTATTAAAATATAGTTAAATATTTTTATTTTATCAATTAAATGTTTCATCAAAATATTTTTAAAACAAATAGGTTCACATACTCCAAGACAGGAATATATAATTGTAAAGAAAGAAAGAATGTAAAGGATATGCCTTTATGACTAGAGAACCCCCAGATCTTTTTATCTTTTATTCAGGGTTTTGTGAAGAAAGCATCTTCAATTACTGCACCTTTTAAATATTCAATTTTACTGTAAAAGACTGTGTTATAAATTAGGTTATTAAGAGAGAGAAAAAAATGCCTATCCCAAGTTTGTTACACTTAATAATAATGGCTGTTGTCCTACGTTCTCCAAGAGCACCAAATGACATCACTATGTTAGAGTCTAGTTACAGTGGGTCCCACTGTAGCTGATCAGACCAATATGGGCTCAGAATGCTCTGCCACAGGTTGGATACAAATAGTCCATGTGAATATTTGGGGTGGACTCTCTAACTTTGCACATCTCACTAATACCTTAGCAAAATTGCAAGGATTTAAGGTTTGCAAGGTGCTATTATTATTTCCATTTTGTAGTTGAGAAAACTGAAGGAGAGAGACGTTAAGTCATATAGCTAGTAAGTGTCTCAGTCTGGATTTGAAGTTGGGGACTTCTTGACTCCCAAGTCAAACATTCTACTGCTGTCCTGCGGAAGTTCTACTAATGGATTTGAGAGAATAATGAGGCACTCTAGGTATCACTAATAGGATACTCCTATTTTATAGTGATCCTCTGCTAGTCAAAAACTTAATACTTTCATAATGCTGATCATAGGAAGGGCTGAAGGAGAGCTGTGATAAAAATCCAAGGTTAACAGAGTCATGTAACTAAGAAGTGGCTACCAGAACCCTTAAGACATCATGACAGGATCAGGGAACCAGAGAAAAGTTGTACAGGATAAAATAACCTTATTTATAACATTTGAGAGCTGAGACCACCAAAACGGGTAAGATTAAAAATTTTCACATCTCCTTAAGTCCGGTTGCTAATAATGACATAATTCTAGAAATACATTTCTAGACATCTCTCCCTGCTAAGGAGTATATATTCAAGAACTCTCTAGGTATAAAATCCCTGGTTAATTTGGGGGTGGAGGGGAAGAGAGAATTTTTGTAATGGGTTTCTCCCAGAAAGGTCTCAATTCTAAGATGTAAAATAAATCCAACTTTCTAAAAATGAGAGCTATTCTCAATTCATAAATGGTCAAAGAATATGGACAGGCAGTTTTCGAAAGAAGAAAACCAAGCAATCAACAAACATGAAAAAAGTTCTAAATCATTAATACTTTAAAAAAGAAAAATGAAAGCAACTTTGGGTTACTATTTAAACCCATCAGATTGACAAAGATATTTTTTTAAAAGACCAGGGTTTAAATGTGTGCACAGTAATGCTCTACTTGTGAAGCTGTGAATTTATCCCACTATTCTGAAAAGCAATTTGGCACTATAACCAAAAAGTCAATAAACTATGAATACCCTTTGACCCAGAAATATAACTAGACTTCTTTACCCAAAGTAATTAAAGAAATAGAAAAATAGATCCATATTTACAAAAATATTTATAGCAGCCCTTTTCACTGAAACAAAGAACTGGAAAGCAAAGGAGTGCCCATCATTTGGGGAATGGCCAAATAAATCATGGTAGACAAATGTAAGAGAATATTACTATACTATAAAACGACTAAAGGAACAGTTTTGGAGAAACCTGGGAAAAACTTGTATATACTTATGCATATTGATGCAAACTAAAATGGGCAGAAACAGGATAACAATTTATATAACAACAATGGCAGGGTAAGGATTTATATAATAGCAATGGCATTATAAAGATAAACGACTTTAAAAGACTTTAAAACTCTGATCAGGGCAATGATCAATTATAATCCCATATGATAATATGATAAAGTATACTATCTACTGGCCCCAAATACTAATACATTTCTAGACAATACCAATATAATTTTATTTTATTTTTCTTTTTTTATTGACTGAATATTTTTAAACATTTTTTTCCAATTTGTATTTGAGAAAGAAAGAAAACAAATGCTCATTAATTGAAGTCATTTTTTGGAAAAATTATGAATTTCCCCCTCTTTGAAAGAGTTATAAAACTATCAAGAGAGTCTGTATCAAAGTCTTGTTACCCCCTACTGTCAGACAAAGAACACATAAGAAAATATCCTCCAGAGCCTCTGGCTCATCACCCTGAGCTAGCTTTGGCTTTTTTTGAATGCATTATAGGCTGGCTCAATGGGGCAGAGAGATTTGTGTTTTCATAGTTATTGGAAAGAGCTGTTCTATTCTTGCTCTGCAGATAAATTGTCCTAAATTCCTAATTGTGAAAATAGTTTGAGTTAGTGCTGCTCCTATCCTGTGGTAAATTCTACCATCTTATTATCTGGCATCAAAATTCTCCAGTCTCAGTCTTACTTTCAGCTCCCATGTTCACAACTTTATGTGAAAAAGTATTGGTCCCAAACTTCTGTCTCTCTACAACACTGATGTCAAACTCAAAAAGAAATGGAAGCCACTAATCTATGCATAGGGATTCCTGCGACTGCATATTGATTTGGAAAATCACATATTAACGTTACCTTTTATCATGTTTATTTATTTTATTAAATATCTCCCAATTGTATCTTAATCTGGTTCAGGTCATACTCAGGAATTGTGTGCCCTACATATGGCTCTGTTTGACATCTCTGCTCTAAAATAGTAGAGCTGAGAGTCAAATCTGCTTTTAAAAAAAATAAAGTAAATAATTAAAGTTGCCACACTAGCTATATTGAGGGCACTCAAAATTTCTATGGAAAGATGTTGGTCTACTTATTTTTCACCACCCTTTTATCTATTATCTTTCCCTATAAGAATGTAAGTTGCTTGAAAGTAGGAACTGTCTTATTTTGGGGTTTGGTTTAATTTTATATCCAACTCTTACTTAACACAGTTTCTGGCACATAATCATTTCATAAATGCCTAGTTGTTTTCCTTCCTTCCCTCCTTCCTTCCTTCCTTCACTTATTCTTTCCTTCCTTTCTTTCTTCCTTTTTTTCTTCCTTCCTTTCTTCCTTCCTTCCTTCCTTCCTTCTTTCTTCCATTCTGTGCTTTCTTTCCTTTTACTTTCTTTCTTTCTTTTTCTCCTTCCCTCTTTTCTTTCCTTCTTTCCTTTTTTCTGTTTCCCCTGTTTTTTTTCTATTTCTCTCTTCTTTAAGACAGTCGCACTTCAATGCACTCTTGATGATAATCAGTTTCTCCTAAACTATTTAGCTGCTTTACTTCAAATGATTCCTAGGAAAAGAAGGCACAGGGAACAGAATATAATCAATAATCAGTGGCTCAGTCTGGCCACAGTCTCAATAGTCAAATGAGAATCATTTGATTTTCCTGCAAAAGGATATTGAGGATCAGAATGATTTAGAAGAGAGTAGTACCTTTTGAGGTCCTAAAATATTTTCTCATGTGTATTTCCTCACTGGAAGTACTTTGGGATTTTCAGAAGATTTAGAAATATGGGAGTTAAAGATGAGAAGTTCCATAATCAAGATGCAGGAATGCTTGGTAGATTCCAACAATCTATAGGTCCTTTGTTACCAGATGAACCATCTACATCGGGAATGATTTCACTAATTCTATCAATATCACTAATTGGTCTGTGATACATACACCAAGAACTCTTTCCTAACTAATCTGATCTTTCACCTTTGCATGACAACCAAAAATTATCCTGGAAGGGTTTGAATCAAATTCATTGTGTTTTGTGAGGTTCACAAAAAAAAAATAAGAATGTTATCAATGTATATTGATTGTTCTCAGTTCAACAGGTCAAGAGAGATGGTATCTGTAACTAATGAAAAAGGAAAGGTACATTACAGATTCCTACTGTCCAAACTACATCCCAAATGGAACTTTCTATTTGTTCTCTTGGCAAATTTATTGTATATCTATTTAGGTCCCTTTTTCATAATCCTTAATAATCCAAAAAAGTCTAGAATCAATAACAGGGGAAATGCAATCACAGATGTATATATAGAGACCCATGTCTTTGAATTGTCCCTGACCATAAACTTCCAGAATAATTATATGTGATGTCTTAAAAGAGTTCTGTAGCTTTGACACATTTTGAACTTAGACCACACTTCTTTCCCTCCCTAAAAACCTACTAGCCCCCATAAATGGTATATATTATATTACAACATATTGATATGCTTTTATTCTTTGTATTTATATCCTACCACCTAGCACAAGGTCTGGCACATAGTAAGTGCTTTAAATGGTTTGTTGATTGATATCATTCAAGCCTCAAAAAATGCCATGGTAACAAAAGTATATTATTCCCACTTTGAAAACTAAGAAATTGAAGCAGAAAGAGAGCAAATTATTTGCTCATATTGGGAATTGAACTTAGCTTTTCTTCACTTCAAGTTTATTACTCGATCCTCAATACCACATTGGCTTTCTTAAGACAAAACAAACCTCCTCTAGAGCAGGGCTTCTTAAACTTTTTCCATTCATGACTCGTTTTTGCCTGAGAAATTTTCATGTGTATATAGGTATTAAAAAACACAATTACAAATAGAACATTTACTGATAATGAATCATAATTTCACAACTTCCATATTCAGTTACCCCAACTAGGGTTGTGATCCACAGTTTCAGAAGCTATGGCCAAGAATTCTTTAAGGTCCTGGCTTCTGGACCTATTATTGGTCATAATCAAGATAAGCTGAAAATGAAAATTATAACATCAACTTTTATCTTTCCATGGAAAGGACCTCCAGATCTTAATTTTGGCCTGCTTCTATGCCATTTAGAGTTCTGTCCTAGGACCTCCTAGTACACCCTAAGAACCCTTAGGACGTTCACCAACCTCTCCACTTCACCCTTAAGATTTCTGGGCATTTTCTCAGAAGCTAGACTCTCTGTTATTTTTATTTCCACCAATCAGAGTGTGAGCATCTTGAGAGAGAGAGATAGTGACTATCTCACTTTTTCTGTTGGTATTCTCTCTCTATTTTTTTTTATTTTTTTTTATTTTTTTGGAGTTAAGTGCCCAAGATCACACAGCTATTAAGTGTCTGAGGACAGGCCCTCCTGATCGGATGCTTTATCTACTGTGTCACCTCACTGCCCCTCTGGTTGGTATTCTCAATGCTTAGCACAAAACTTGACGCATATTAAAGACTTAATAAATATATTTAATTCATATATATATATTCATACAAAATTGATGACATAGTCATGCTCAGTGTAGAAAGTTTCATCACTACATATTAGTGAAATGCTCTGAGTAATTAGGAAATATCTGGCTACTGTGTAATTCAGTCTTGACACATCCAATGTCTCGTTTGAACAGAAAGTGATCTTCCAGTCCTTTCAACTGATCTATGGGTCATTCAGGGCCAACACTTGTGACACTATTCACAAATAGGGGGGAATAGGTGATAAGGCAGAAGAATTGGTTACTTTTATAGCTATATATATATATAATAGAGTACCTCTAGTGGGTCCATTTACTGAGTGGCTAGGTCTAAGTAGAGAGGGGGTCTAGCAATCATTTTGAATGTGTAATAGTCCCCTAGCTTTCATTGCCTAGCGACCCATACAACACAGGAAAATATAGAAAATACAGTTATACCCAGAAGATAAACCAATAAACACCAAGATGTCCCTTAATCCAAGGTATACTGATCTGACTTCGTCTGCCTTCACTTGCTCTTTCCCTCTAACACACTCAAGCCATAAAGTTAATATAATGAGCAATCTAAACCCCATCCAAAAGATGTATGGTCTTTCTGAGGCTATCACCAGCCTTGGAGTAGGAAAGGAGCAGGTATCCCCTTCAGAAATTTGCTTCCTGTTCCTACAGTACAACAGTCCCTCCTCTATGGAAGGCATGTATGGTTCAGCTGGGCATTCTCTATTTTTGGACTAATCCAACTTTTAAAAAATGCTATCACACTCTCCCCAGCCCTTGTAGCAATGCAAACATGACTAGACGGGGAACTTGAACTCCATTGCCATGAATAAATAAATACTCAGGCAGCACAACCCTAAGTGGGAAGAGGAGAAATAAGCTGTATCTATTAAAATGTTTATAAATTTTTATGGATCAGTGTCATTTCTGAGTAAATTGGGGCCACACAGTTTATTTGTGATAATGGATTGGTTCTAATATAGTTTATTTGTAGAATACTCAAAGGTAGTAAGTAGCATAAAGTCTATATTGTTAGTTTATGAGCTTTGGACTTCCAAAGAGTCAGGGAGTTTTGAGTTGAGTTACTTGAAATTGATTAGTTGGATGATCTTGGTCAAGACCCAAAAGTGCTTTCAGCCTCAATTTCCTCATCTGTAAGATGTCAATGATTACAAAACCTAGCAAACATGATCATATTATATAGCATTTAAGGCAATTTGAAAATTTTAATGTACTATATAAATATTAGCTCTTAACAATGACAGTAGCCTCTAGTAAGTATTTCTGTCTACCTTTGTTCTAAGAGGGGAGGGAGAAGAAGGGAATAAGCATTTGGCACTTTGACATTTACTGTGTGTCAGGCATTGTGCTAAATGTTTTGTTTTGTTGTGTTGTGGGTATTATTTTTACACTTACCATCTTATTTGATCTTCACAAGAGCCCTGGGAAGGGATGTGCTTCAATTATCCTCATTTTATATCTGAGGAAACTAAGGCACATGGAGGTTAAGGGACTTGCCCAGAATCACAAAGCTAGTGTCAGAGGTCAGATTTAAACTCAGGTCTCCCTGATCCCAGCAGACCCAGTGCTTTATTCACTGTGTCACCTAGCCACCTCTAGGTAGTAAGAAAATACCCTAGAATACATTAGGTAAGCAAGATTCTTTTTACATCTTTTTATAAGATTATGTTTTGTTATAATGCAACATATCCTTTCCCAGACAATAATCAATACCCTCCTTCTGGGAGCATCCTCTAGCAGCAGCTGAATAATACACCCTACCAGCATGACTGTGACTGATAGTTCACTTGGGAAGAAGGTGGAGTATTTTCACTTTCATAGCACCTTAACCAACAGAGTCTTACATTGTATTGACTTGTGTTTTGTTACTTTTTCATGATGTCTTTAGCCTTCCTGTTGTAGTTGGTGGGTATAGTATGTATATAGATAGATAGATAGATAGATAGATAGATAGATGGATGGATGGATGGATGGATGGATGGATGGATGGATGATAGACACAAATATATATGGAAAGATAGAGAGATGGATGGATGAATAGATGATAAACAGATAGATGGTTAGATAGATGGATGAATGGATAGATTGATAGATAATTAGACGGATAGATGGATGGATGAATAGATAGATGATAGACACAGATATATATGGAAAGATAGATAGATGGATAGATAAATAGGTATGGATAGATGATAGAAGCAAACAGCGAGATAAAATTTCTAACATGGTGTTTACTATGTGCCAGGCACTGTGCTATGTGTTTTATAATTATTATCTCATTTGATCCTTACTACAACCCAGTGTATCTCTAAGGCAGGATTTGAACTCAGATCTTCTTGATTATGAAGCAATCATTTTGTCTCAGAACTAACAATCTGAATAGAGTTTATCATTTTTTCCTGAATTTTTTTCACAGTCTCTGATTTTTATTATTTATACCATTACATTGTGGTTTTTTTTTTTGGTTGCTGTCATTCGTTTGTTTTTTTTTGTTTGTTTGTTTTTGTGAGGCAATTGAGGTTAGGTGACTTGCCCAGAGTCACACAGCTAGGAAGTGTTGGATTTGAACTCATGTCTTCTTGACTCCAGGGCTAGCACTCTATCCACTGCACCATCTAGCTGCCCCTGTTTATATCATTATAGCACAGATAAATGATGTCGAGACTTAATTCCATATCTGATAAAGCCTTGAATAACCCATCACTTATGAAGTCATTGTTTAGGCAGATGACCCTGTGTTTGGTCACTTGCTGTGCCATAGATCTCTGCCCAGCAGGAAGAAGACACTGTAGGATGCCTTCACCTACCTTTTCCCAAGTTCCCTGCCCCAGTTCCCCCTAATGACCTCCACCAGGAGCAGGAGATATGGGAAGCCTTTATATCCCATTCCTGTGGAAGGCAAGCCAGAGTACCCACTCTCCTTCAAACCTGGCCCACACCCTCATCAGATGGTCAAGAGGACCCTGTCTTTTTTGTTAGAAGAACATGGCTACTCACACCACTGGGATGATTAAGGGGTTACAAGTCACAGTCCTTCCTGTAAGATGGAAAATTAAGAGATCTTACCACCCCCTGTCACTACCCCTACCAGCATCAATATCTGTCCCACCAGTGCACCCTAAGAATTCCCACTCACTCTTAAGGCCTTTTAGGTCTTTCCATTCACTCTTAGACTGACCCCTCCAACACACAAAGTCATTTCCAGGTAGAGCATGAATTACTTGAGTCAAGGTACAATCCTGTTTTCTTGTTTGTTTCCCCAGCCCTTTACACAATAAACACTTTCTTTTCCTTCCTTCCCCTCTCCCTCCCTTCTTCCCTTCCCTTCTTCCTTCCCTCCCTTTCTCCCTTCCTCCCTTCCTCAATCCCTCCTTTTCTTCCTTCCTTCCTTCCTTCCTTCCTTCCTTTCTTTCTTCCTTTCTTCTTTTTTCTTCCTTCCTTCCTTCCCTCCCTCCTTCCTTCCTTCCTTTTTCTTTTTCTTTCTTCCTTTCTTTCTTTCTTTCTTCCTTCCTTCCTTTCTCCCTTCCTCCCTTCCTCAATCCCTCCTTTCCTTCCTTCCTTCCTTCCTTCCTTCCTTCCTTCCTTCCTTCCTTCCTTCCTTCCTTCCTTTCTTTCTTTCTTTCTTTCTTTCTTTCTTCCTTCCTTTCTTTCTTTCTTTCTTTCTTTCTTTCTTTCTTTCTTTCTTTCTTTCTTCTTTTTTCTTCCTTCCTTCCGTCCCTCCCTCCTTCCTTCCTTCCTTTTTCTTTTTCTTTCTTTCTTTCTTTCTTCCTTCCTTCCTTTCTTCCTTCCTTCCTTCCTTTCTTTCTTTTTTTTCTTTATTTCTTTCTTTCATTTTCCTTCCTTCCTTCCTTCCTTTGTTCCTTCTTTCTTTCTTCTTTTTTCTTCCTTCCTTCCTTCTCTCCCTCCTTCCTTCCTTCCTTCCTTCCTTTTTCTTTTTTCTTTCGTCCTTTCTTCCTTCCCTCCTTCCTTCGTTCCTTTCTTTCTTTCTTTTTTCCTTCCTTCCTTTGTCCCTCCTTTCTTTCTTCTTCCTTTCTTTTTTCCTTCCTCTTTCCCTCCCTCCCTCCCTCCTTTCCTTTCTTCATTTCTTTTCTTCCTTCCTTTCTTTCTTTCTTCTTCTTTCCTTCCATCTTTCTTCACTTTGTTTTTTCTTTTCTTTCTTCCTTCCTTCCTTCCTTTCTTTTTTTATTTTTTACTCTAAGATAACCAAGCATCTCAACTACTTTCCTATTATTTCTATTATGTAATTCCTATTATTGTTTCTATTATCCAAACATATGTTCTGTCATAATACCTTCCTGTGTAAAATTAACTTCATTTTGAAAGGTAAAGTGTCCTTAGGATTATCAGGCACCCTTTCAGCTATAGCATTCAGTCCTGTATTCTCTTCAAGTAGTAAATAACATCTCGGCGAACCACAATCTCTCAGCCAACAGTAGTTTCTGTAACTAACACATCTGCATAAAAGGAGTCCGTGGGTGACTAGAAATTTCATACATTCACTTGTTTCTGCTTGCCAGTGTTGATGTCTCCAAGGCTTCTTTGGAATGAACTTGCTCTGAATAGCTTTACCCACTTGTGAATGTTGTTGCTTTTTTCTCAGTTTATCCCTTCCCCAAGCAATTGTAATAGTTTTATTTCTGATGAGCAAAACTTATCAACTGCCTTCATATTTTTCCATGCTATTTTCCAGTTTTCAGGTTTAAATTCGGATCAATAATGAATTTCCCAGGCAATACAGTATTTTAGAAAGAGAATTCCAAGTTCTACCACCTAGAGGGATATTGTAAAATGTTTAATAACTGGCTTTCCAAATATCTATATTTCTGTCATCTGTTGATGTGTAAGACACCCTGACAGTGTAAGGGTCCCCAGGTCAATGTCACAGGTATGGAGATAGAATTCACAAAATCAGTCTGTCTCCAAGTTTAGGAGCAAAGATTTATTACACTACTAACAGCAGGCCAAATTACCAAAGAAGCAGGTAAAGAAACCAGGGGCAAGAAGGCAAATTTATAGGGAAAAGATAAAGTAACCAAGTGTGTAACTGATATACTAATATACTACTGATATTACTGATATACTAATTTTATGGTTCAGAAGGAACGGTCTAGTTCTGACTCTGCATGCCAGTACAAAAAACTATAATTTTCTGGCCAGAGCTCACAGGTGGGACGGGATGGGAAGAAGGGGACTTTCCAAAGGTGTGTTTTTAGCCTTGAAATGTCACTATGTCAAGTGGCAGACACCCAATTTTGTGTCAACTTTAAGCACCTCATTATTGTTGCTCATTAGTCTCAGAAACTCTTATCACTGACCAACAGGCTGTTATCTGACATCCAGCAATATTTGTAGCCATAGCATCTTGGTCATATAGAGTAAACTGGGACAGTATAACCTATGGGAAGAAATATATCATTTCCAACCACATCACTCCAAAGTCAGGTGGCTTCAGGGCCATTGTTACATCTCCCCTAGTTGTACCATGCCATATCTATCTAACTTCATATGTATATATATATACAATATGCTTTAGAATTTAATTTGTATAATAAGCATTTTCACCATCACATTCTTAAATCTAAACAATCAACAAAGCAATAAATTAAGTCCTGATTTGTAGCCTGCTGATTCTGAAGTATGAATGCTCATGCTGAAAAATTAACAATTAGTTCTCCAATGGTCCAAACAGACTTTAGCACACTTCTACAGCCACCTGAGAATAAGTGTCATCTAAGCTTTTAACATCTTTGGACTTCAGTTTCTTCGAGCACCCTATCTCACCCCACCTTCATTTGAAACAGGAGGATTGGGAAGGTGATCTGCAAGGTCTATAAAAGCCAGAAAATGAAGATTCTATAATCTATTTTTTAATCAATCACCTAATTAACAAGCATGCTTGCTATATGCTGGGAACCAAGGTGGGGAAGGATTGAAGAATCCTTGTCTGTGTTCAAGGAGTTTATATAATATCAATAAATTATTTCCAATCAAGGTGGTATCCAATCACAACTATGAGAGAAAGATGGCTTTCTCCTCTTGACAGAGACACTGAGGGTGAAGAATGAATCATATCATTTTTGTTGTGGCCAATATAGGAATTTGTTTTGCTCCAACACGCAAGTTTGCTATAGGGGTTTTGTTTTTATTCTTTCTCTCATTCTGAGAGAGCAAATAAATGCTTGCTATTTGGGAGAAAATGTTCAAGACAAAAACAAAAAAAAAGTATTCAGCAAGTTTAACAGAAATCATTTCAAGGGACACACAGGTGCCCATCATACTAATTATTCTTGGATATTGCTTTTGCTCTCTCACCTTAGATTTACATAATTTTGTGCAATGCAGTATTTTATCACAAAGGTCTTAAGGTAGAATCCATATTGCAGAGTACTTTACAAAGATTATCTCAATATATCCTGACAATAGGCCTGAAAGATCCATGCTATTATTTATTATTCCCATTTTATGGATAGGGACATTAAGATAAACGGACGTTAAGTGACATGTACAAGATCAATAGGTAGTAAGTTTCTGAGCTTAAATTTGTACACAATTCTCCCTGTCTCCAGGTTCAGCACTCTAGCCACTGCAATACTTAGCTGCCTATATGTAGCAAAAAAAAA
>JAJPUD010000901.1:276143-325990 GCA_023553655.1 Myrmecobius fasciatus
AGATAGATAGATAGATAGATAGATAGATAGATAGATAGATAGATAGATAGATAGATAGACAGATGGACAGATGTATGGATAGATGGATGGATGGATGGATGGATGAATGGATGTTTAGATGGATGGATGGATGGATGAATAGATAGATAGGTAGATAGATAGATAGATAGATAGATAGATAGATAGATAGATAGATAGATAGATAGATAGATAGATAGACGATTTTATGATTGGATGGATGGATGGATGGATGGATGGATGGATGGATGGATGGATGGATAGATGGATGGATGGATGTTGTTCATTCATTTTCAAAGATGATCAGTGACTTATAGGTGATGTCTAAATTTACATGTAAATTTCATTTAAGCGAGGCAAAGTTGCATAGTCACCATCCTCATTCTTACTGAGTCATTAAAGTCCAGTGGTAGGGCAACAGAATAACTGATGATGTCCTTGGATGCAATGGATGGACCTTGGCATCTTTGATGTCTGATTAATCTCTAAGCACTTTACAATACGTATAGTTTATCAGGGTGTGGCCCCTGTACATAATATAGCTTCTTGGAGCCACAGGTGATTATTGAGTGAAAGGTAGACATCAAAAGTAGATGAGCAGCCCTAAAAAGGGCTCAGCAAGTCCTCACATCAGAGGTCCTGGTCCTCTCTGAACATCCTAAATGAGAGAGAGAGACAGAGAGACAGAGAGAGACAGAGACAGAGAGAGAGACAGAGACAGAGAGAGAGACAGAGAGAGAGAGAAATCTTCAATGTAAACTTTTCACAGGTTTGTAATATGTTTCATGAGTCCCCTGGAATTCTAACTAGTTCTAGTATTGATCCTAAGCCTTTCAAGTTGCTTATCTTTACAATGTTATTGTTAATATACAAAGGTTTCTCCTAATTCAGATCACTTCACTTTGCATTAGTTCATACAAGTCTTCCCTGCTTTCTCTAAAACTACCTCCTTCACCATTTCTTACAAAACTATAACATACTCCATCTAAATATCATAACTCGTTCAAAAAAATCCCCAATATTCCCAGTTTCTAATTCTTGGCCACCACAAAAAAGAGCTGTCATGAATATTTTTGTGCATATAGGCCTTTTTCTTCTTTCTTTGGTCTTTGGGGGATATAGATCTAATAGTTGGATCCAAGAGCATGCACATTTTAATAGTTTTGAGGGAATAGGTCCAAATTGTTGTCCAGAATGGCTAGACTAGTTAATAACTCTACCAACATTGCCTTAATATACCTATTTTCCCATAGCTTCTCTAGAACCTGCCATTTTCCATTTTTGTCAGCTTTACCAATCTGATTAGAGTATGAGGTGGTACCTGGGATTTAATTTCCATTTTTCTAATTATTAGAGATTTTGGACATTTTATATCCTTCTCAATAGCTTGGATTTTTTCTTCTGAAAACTGCCTATTCCTATCCCTTGACCATTGATCAATTGAAAAAAAAAAGATCAAGAATAAGGAAAGCATCTTTTATTATTGTACCCCTCCATTTTCCCACTTGTTAAGGTAAAACATAATGATACAAATATGAAATGGTGAAGACTTAGGTTATATCATGACACTGTAAGTAGAGAAGAAAGAAAAATAAGTTGATACTTCATGGCAGACTGACTGAACATGAGGCAGTTGAAGGGAAGAGAAGCAACAGAGATGAATCTCAGGTCTTTGGGAAACGTGCCTATCTTATTCCATGTGCATGATGATATCCTGATAAAAAAGAATCACGCTTTGCAAGACAGTTTGCACAGTCTTAGTTATCCCTTTCAAAGAGCTTCTTAGATAGATTCATTATAGACACTTCAGTGTGTGGGGCTTGCTAATTACCGTATCTTCTACTTTTGCTTCCAGTTGTTGCTAATTTGATGATGATCATTTGATTTATTTTGATCATCTTTTACTTCAAGGGCCAAATTTGCAGCCAGTCTCATCCCAGCCTCTTGGAAGTTGCACCTGCAAAAATGTTTAATAGTCACATGCAAAAACCGGGGGTAGTGTAAACAAGTAGCTTTTGAGCATACAAATGAAGGCTGATATTTCCACTATCCAGAAAGCATGTTATTACTAATAAAAATTTTCCATGTGTTCTAAGGAAACCTTTCCAGGGTACCTGGCCAGAAAATTAGTTCTGGTTTTAGACCTGAAAGGTACCAAATCCCTGTAATCCAACCAAGCCTTTCCCAGATTTTTTTTTAACATGTGAAGAAACTGAGGGGTTAAGTGATTTCCCTTAAGTCCCATAATTGGTAAATAGCCCAGGATTTGAAATCAAGTCTTCCAGTTTCAAGTTCAGGATTCTTTCTTCTATATAACATATTTATCTGGAATATTTTCCCTCTCCATTTCATCTATATATTTAATAATAAAATCAGCCCCATATCCCTCTGTCCTCTACTTACTTTAGAGTGGGAGACTCACTTCATACAGAAATATTTCTATAAAGTGAAAGTCACACACACACACACACACACACACACACACACAAAAGAATGTGTATAGAGACCATTTTATTTAGAAAAAAAAAAAAAAAAACCATTTCTATGATCTTGAAAAACTACTAGAACAGGGTAGCCTGAAGTCAGAAGGACTTGAGTTCAAATCTGCTTCACTTCCTAGCTGTGTGACCTTGGGCAAGTCACTTAACCCCAATTGCCTCAGGAAAAAAAAAGGAAAAAAAAGCTACTAGAAGTTTTTATTAGGTGCCTCAGATAAAATATTTTTATTTTCTAATAGAAAGACTTAACAAAAGGATCTATGATTATCATTAATTG
Organism: Myrmecobius fasciatus; assembly: GCA_023553655.1. Taxonomy (NCBI): domain Eukaryota; kingdom Metazoa; phylum Chordata; class Mammalia; order Dasyuromorphia; family Myrmecobiidae; genus Myrmecobius; species Myrmecobius fasciatus. Next base: position 278,937 of record JAJPUD010000901.1, read on the forward strand.
GTCTAGACCTAAAACAGTGGTTCTCAAACTTTCTGACCACAAGTGTCTCTTATACTCTTAAAAATTATTGGGGGTCTCAAAGAATTTTTCTTTAAAGGAGTTACATCTATTAATATTTTACCATATTAGAAATTAATCTGGTATTCATTCATTCTGCTATGATAATTGGACATAATTAATATGTATTCAGTCTGCTTTGATAGGTTGTTTGGGTTGAACAATTTGAAGAAAATCTTGCCTTACATAGATATGTAATTGAAAAAAAGAGGAAAGTGTTTTAATAGTAAAATAATGTTTTGGATTTTAATCATTTTAACCTCATGAATGTGCTTAAAGGGTCTGAGGTATCCCCTGGGGTCGGTAGGCCATACATTGAGAATCACTGCCTTAGTAGATGTTATAAAAAATTGCTTGAAAACAAAAGAATTAATGGGTCACTCAGCTAGAAAATATGGTAATAGTGGTGGTGGTATGTGTGTTTATGTGTGGTGGGTTTTGGATAAATTTTTTCCTAACCACATTGTCTTTTTTGGATAGTCACAAATACCAAATATTACTTGAGGGAGAGGGGGAATAAGAATACAAGACAACCTATGGCATGACACCTAGTATATATTTCTGTGAAAATACTTTGAATGGATAGGGCTTTATTAAGGCTCACAGCTCTACTTTCCAAAGACACTGGGTTACTGAGCCATTCCTCAAAAGTCAGAATCAAGAACAATTCAGCTTGATTATTTATAGCATTATTCCCTGTGAAATTTGATTCAGTCCCTGCTTTTCAGTTTGCAAAAATAACCCCAAAAGAGGACTAGATGGATTGTTTGAAAATTCATTTTTATAATGTTTCTTAGCTGATACTTTAGGAAGGGACTGGAGTGGGGGGGTCACATTTTTCCTTTTTCCTTTTTTTGCCAGAAGCAAATTTTCAGGGGTTGTCATTAACTACCCAGGAGAATTCTAAAGGCAACCCTGACACCTCCTCTAATAATTCCTGAGCTCCTAAGCTCTGCTGTAGTCAAGGTAAGCTCCATTTTTAGATTCTTGGAGTACATTTCATGTCCTACCAGGGAGGAAAGAAACCTTTGGCAGATGTCATCTTTTCCCAGCACAAATAAAGAGAAATAGTATATCATTTGAGATGGTTTAGAATATTTCTCAGCCATATAAAAATACACACAGGCCATTTAAAATGAGATTATAATTCTAATTACTATGCAATGCAGGTGAATGATGGAGTTCAGTGGTAGGTGTGGGCAACTTTATCAGTGCTAAAAATAAATGAAACAAAAATAAAAAGCCCACACAGACAAAATTGAATTGGGAAAAGCAAAATTCAATTAGAAGGCAAAACATAGAAAGTAGGAAAAAATGTCACACTGACCTAGACACTGGAAAACTGACCAGTGGCTGTTGAAAGGAAGCAGCTCTATTGTCAGGCACATTGCAGACCCAACTTAGACAGCTCCCTTTTGCTAGCCCCCATTTCAGCTCCAGGTTGGTTCTATTTGGACTCCAGGGACAGAGGCTTAATTACATTGTCATGATAATAGAAAGCTGACAGCTGCAAGTTTGCATCCAGTTTATCTGCCAGGCTTAGCCTTTATCATTTACTAGGGCTCTTTATAGGCAGATAGGAAAAGGAAACAGGGAAAGTTAAAAAAAAAAAAAGAAAAGAAATTTCTATGCATCGTTTTTTAGATGAATTAAGTATTAATAACGTGTTGTTGGTTGTGTAAACTCTAAATTTCATTTTTTTCCAAGTTCTCCACTTAACCCTCCCAGTTTAAAATGAGGATGAGTTCCTTCTTTCGGGCCACTAGTGCAGTGAAAAAAGCACTTGCTTTAATCATTAATAAATCAGTAAACATTTATTAAGCTTCTACTATGTGCTAGGCACTGTGCTAACCACAGGGGATACAAAAAGAGGCAAAAGACAGCCCCCTCCCTCAAGGAGCTTACAATCTAAGAGGGAAGACCCCATGAAAATAAATATATACAAAGCATGCTAAATTAAAGATAAATAGGGAATAATTAACAGAGGGAAGATTGTGGAATTAAGAAGGACTGGGGAAGGCTTTCTGAGGAAGGTAAAATTTCAGCTGGACTTAATGGAAGCAAGGAAGGTCAGAAGTTAGAGCAGGGAAGTGAGAGCAATCAAGGGATAGAGGGCAGCCAGAGAAAATACTTCAAGGTGAGAGAAGAGGTGTCTTGGTCATGGAGAAGAAGGAAGCCAGTGCCATTGGCTGTAACAGAATGTGTAGGGTAGTAAGATGTAAGAATATAAAAATCCTGCCTTTGCCACTACTACATGTCATCTTGACTGGTCATTCTCTAAACCTCACTTTTTTTCATCTGTAAAATGAAGACCTAAACTAGACTGACTCTTGAGGTCTCTTTCAGATCTAGAGATGATATCTTGGGTCCCTTTCACCTGTAAAATTATGGCATTTTGATAGTCTTGACCGTGATGCTGATGTCCATGACCATGGGTGAATGGGTAGGCAATGAGTTTCTGTATCCCAGTAAATCAGGACATTCTCTAGAAAGGGATTTAATTTAAATATCTCTTCTGATTTGTAAACACATCTATTAGTTCATCTGGTGCATACTCTCTTCTTCAACAGCAGATTGCATACTACTTTCAGGCCTTGTCCATGTCCTTTCATGTATAGTCCAAGAGTGGGGAATCTACCTGGCAATATAGTATGTATAACAGTAGAGCACAAAGATTATTCCACACTTTTTTTAAACATATATATTCTTCTACTCAATTCTTCCATTATAATGTGTTTCAACTTTCCCTTCCTTCTCCCTAATATTTCCCCATTGCCATTCAGGTGATTCTCAATTTTAATACATCAGAGAATCCCTATTCCCCAACTCAGAGTCATATAAACTCATTGGAGATACACAGATATTAAAAAGATGGTTTTTTATTTCAAGGAGAAGCTTGAGTTGATTAAAAGCTCTGGGAAGTTTCCCAAAGGCAGTTCGACATATTCTTTTGTCCCCATTCAATTCTGGCACTGCCTTATCTTTCATGGCCATTGATGGAGAAAGGGCACTGACTCTAAGCCTTGGGCTCAGATCCCACCCCTGTCCCTCAGTACCTGTATGACCACAAGCAAGTTACTTTGTCTCCATAGGTCTCAGGGAGCTCCCTTCCAGCTTTCAATCTACAATCTTTGTGAAATATCTACAGTATATATATGTGTGTGTGTGTGTGTGTGTGTGTGTGTGTGTGTGTGTGTGTATAATGGACTAGCAAAATAGCTAAAGGTTTCCTGCCCAACTGTATATTATTGTCTTTCTTTTAATTCTTAGCTTAATAAACATCAAATAAAGTGAGCATCTCCATACCATAGAAGATTATTGCATATGAAATTATGAATCTCAGTTATAGAGATCTTGTTTTTCCTTTAAAGTACATAATTCAACCCTTTAATTTTTCTTTTTCTTTTCTTTTTTTTGAGATTGGGTCATCCTATTTTACCCAGAATGAAAGTAAAGAAACCAGTCACTGGCAGCTCTGACTTTTGATTAGTGTCAGGATTTTTGATCTACTTTATTCTAATGTGAGTCAGTTCAACACTCCTTAAGCATGTGGTTCTAGACTTAGTATGAATAACTGATAGACTTTATCCTTTCTGCAGCAGAATTCCTCATTTCAGGCCTCAGTCTCTCTACAGTAGCAGGGATCCCAGCATGCATCAGAACTCAGCCTTAGCATAAAACTTTCAGTTAAAGGGAACAGGGATGCTCTGATGAATTAAAATTGAAAATCACCCAAATGGCAATGGGGAAATATTAGGGAGAGGAAAGGAAAAGTTGAAACACATTATAATGGAAGAATTGAGTAGAAGAAATATTCCACATATCATCAGAGAGGTATATATATTTTTTAAAAAGTTTCAGTTACGTCTGGACTTCTGTTTTCTTCTTATTTAAAAAGATGATTTCCTTGGGGGCTGGGCAGTTGTGAGGTAAAGAGAACTTTTTCTCCCTAACTTTTCTCTCTCCTACTTCCTCTCCAGCTGAAAAGAACAAATTGCATGGTCAAGACAAAACAAATCTCTTCATTTTCCATGTCCCAAAACAACAGGCATTTTTCATATTTGTAAAGCTCTTAGCACATAGTAGACATTATTAAATGTTTATTATTATTATTATTAATCATCCACTTTGTTTTTCCTATGTATAAAGCTGAGCCAAACTTTTCTGAATGGTTATGGATGTCATTTAGGTGATTTTTCAGTGCTCTCAGGGTTTTGAAGTAATTAACATCATGTCGTCAGAAAATCAGAGCAGCTGGCAAACCCTACCAGCCCATACCATAATGAACAATTACTGACAGTTATATAGTAGTTTAAGGTTTGCAAAATTCCTTTTTTGAAGTGTTAAAATCCTGAAGAAACTATCATCCTTCAACAACTCTGAGCCCAAATGTAATTTCGTTATAAGATTGATAGGACCAAGCAAACCCATAATACTTGGTCTCCCAGCAATAAAAAAAAAAAAAATACTGAAAGAACAGGTGCATTGGATGCCAGACATAAAGTGAGCCTATTGGCTTGGAATACTCAAACATTCAGGTTTTCCATAATATGTATCTCAGCTCCTCAAGGGAATTTGCTAACTGACTTATTGAACTGAGGTAAATAGGAAAGGTTTCCACTTCTGTAAACACAGGTGCGACCTGTACAACTGATTACATAATAATCCATTCAAGCTCACCTGCACTTTCTTGAACTGAATAACTCATCATTGCAACATTCAAATATAACTTTGCACTCATGGCTGGAACATCAGATAGATTTGCCTCCATTTACTTAATTATAACCTCTCTTGTCATTCTGCCTTGATGCCTCAATCAGGACAAGGAAGCATGACCATAGTTTCTTTGGCAAGTCCTCCCAAGGTGAAGATGTTTTCTATCTTCCATGTGGGCTGAGAGATGAACTGTGCCATCTCACAGATATGTTCCATCATAGGACCAGTCTAAATAAGTATAGAGGGGCCAATCACCAGCAGAATGGCATAAAGTAATATTTTTTACTGTAAAAATTCATTTCATCCCCTCCCTATATAGGAATGAGCAAAGGATTGGGATATAGGATAATCCGGGTTTGAATCCAATATCAGATATTGACTAATATTGACAAACTGTGTGATCATTGTCAAGCCTCAAGCTCAGAGTTGCAGCACAGATCAAATTATATATATACATATATATATACATATATATATACATAAAACTTAAATACACATATATAGTGTGTGTCTATGCCCAGTGCAATGTATGCATATATATACACAAATATGCATCTATGTATATATACACATTATATATGTGCATGCACTGTACATACACATATACACATACATTTCAATGTAAATGATAGGTATTATATTAAAAGATACGAAAGGAACAAAATTTGTGCCAATGAAGGAGCCCCCAGGAATAAAATCACATATCTTTTGGAATTGTTCAAGTATTTTTTAGATTTATATCATATCTTATTAGTATTTATTTTTCCAATTACATATAATTTTCCCAATTACAATGTACAATTTTTATCATTCATTTTTTAAAATTTGAGTTCTATTTTTTTCTCCCTTCATTCTTACTTTCCCCTTTCCTTGAGAAAGCAAGCTATTTGACATAGATTGTATATGCATAGTCTTACGCAAAATATATTTCCATATTCATCATGTTCTGAAAAAAAAGACAAAGAAAAAGGTCTTTTGAGTATGTTTTGAAATGCATTCAGGGTCTAAATTCTTTTTCTGGATGTGGATGGCATTTTTTATCATAAGTCCTTTGGAATTGGATCATTATATTGTTGAGAATAGCTGTATTTCACAGTTGATCACGATACAACATTTCTTTTACTGTGTATTTGGTTCTCCTGGTTCTGCTTACTTCACTTTGCATTGTTTTGTTTAAATCTTTCCAGATTTTCCTGAAACCATCCTGCTTATCACTTATATAGAATAGCTTTTTTTGTCACAATCATATACCACAACTTGTTCAATTTTCCCCCAATTGACCATCATCCTCTAGATTTCCAATTCTTTGATGCAACAAGAAGAGCTGCTAGAAATACTTTTGTATGCACAGATCCTTTTCCTTTTGTTAAAAAAAATCTCTTTGGTATACAGACCTAGCAGTGGTATTGCTGGGTCAAAGAATATTCAGTTTGATAGACCTTTGAATATAGTTCCAAATTGCTCTACAGAATTGTTAGATTGGTTCAAAACTCCACCAACAGTGCTTTAGTGACCTAGTTTTTCTACATTCCCCTCCAATATTTGTCATTTTCTTTTTCTATTATATTAGCCAATTTGATAAGCATGAAAAGGTATCTCAGGATTGTTTTAATTTGAATTTCTCTAAACAATAGTACATTAGAGCTTTGTTCATGATATAGGTAGCTTTGATTTCCTTATCTGAAAGCTTCTTGTTCATATCATTTGACCATTTATAAACTGAGGAATAACTTTTATTCTTATTAATTTCATGGAGTTCTCTCTCTATATATGTTATATATATATATGAGAAATAAGGTTTTTATCAGAGAAACTTGTTAAAAACATTTTTTCATGATTATAATTACTAATTGTATATTTCCTTCTGTCCTATTTTCCTGTTTATCCCTTTCTCCTTTTACCCTGTCCTCCACAAAAGTGTTTGCTTCTGCCCACTGTCTCTTTTAATCCACCCCCAACTGAGTATGTATATTATTCTTTGTTTGAGCCATTTCTGATAAGATTAAAGTTCAGGCATTGCCTGCCATCCTTACCCCTTCATCTTCCTCTCCACTGTGAAAGTTATTTCCTGCCTCTTTTATGTGTGATATAGTTTTTGCCTCTCCCTTCTCCCTTCTCCATTGCATTCTTCTTTCTCATCTGTTACTTTTATTTTTTTAGGCATCATCCTATCATGTTCAATTTACACCTGTGCCCTCTGTCTGTGTATAATCCTAACTCCCTTAATAATGAGAAAGTTCTTTGGAGTTACAAGTATTATCTTCCCATCTAAGATTATAAACAACCTTATTGACACACTTTTGATTTCTCTTTCTTGTTTTACCTTTTTGTGTTTTTCTTATATTTAAAGTCAGATTTTCTATTCAGCTCTGTTCTTTTCATCTGGAATGCTTGAAAATCTTCTGTTTCATTAAGTATTTATTTTTCCTTGATAGATTATATTTAGTTTTGCTGGGTAAGTGACTCTTGGTTGTACTCCCAGGTCCTTTGCCTTCCAGAATATCATATCTTAAGCCCTCAGATACTTTAATGTGTTATCCTGACTGCTCTATGATATTTATTTGAATTGGGTTTTTTTGCAATATTTTTCCATGACCTGGGAGCTCTGAAATTTGGCTATAATATTCCTAGGAGTTTTAATTTTGGTATATGATCAATAGAGTCTTGCTATTTCTCTTTTACCGTAGGGACCTAAGATAATGGGACAAATTTCCTTAATAATTTCTTGAAATGTGATGCCTAGGTTTTTTTCTGATTCTAGCTTTCAGGTAGTCCAATAAGTATTAAATTATCTCTCCTCAATCTATTTTCCAGGTCAGTTGTTTTTCTTTTGAAATATTTCACTTTTTGTTCCATTTTTAAAATTTTTTTATTGTTTCTTTATGTCTCATGGAGTCATTAGCTTCCACTTCCCCAATTCGAATTTTAAGGAATTATTTTCTTCAGAGAGATTTCAACCTCCTTTCTCATTTCACCAATGCTACTTACTACTTTTTTCTTTTTCTTTTCTTTTTTTTTTTTTTTTTTTTTTTTTTGGCGGAGGCAATTGTAGTTAAGTGACTTGGCCAGGGTCACACATCTAGGAAGTGTTAAGTGACTGAGACCAAATTTGAACTCAGGTCCTCCTGACTTCAGGGCTGGTGCTCTATCCACTGCTCCACCTAGCTGTCCCCCCAATCAAAGAATTTTTTAAAGCAGTTTTTCTCTTCAGTACATTTTTGTACCTTTTTTTTTTTTACCATTTAGTCAATTCTGGTTTTAAGGGTTATTTTCTTCTCCTTTATCACTCATTTCTTAATTTTTCCTCTGCCTCTCTTATTTGACTTTCAAAAGCTTTTTTGTGCTCTTCCAGGACATCTTTTTTTTGGCCTATGACCAATTCACATTCTTTTCTTTTTGGCTTTGGATATAGTTGTTATGACTTTGTTGTCTCATGGGTTTGTGTTTTGATCTTCCCTGTCACTGCAGGAACTTTCTATGGTCAGGTTCTTTTTTGTTGTTTTTTGCTTACCTTCTCAGCCTATTTCTTGATTTTAAACTTTGTTAAAGTTGTGTTCTGCTTCTGGGATCCAGTTTTTTTTAATGCTGTTCTTTTCAAAGCTAGTTCTGGGGTGAGGGTCAGGTTATTTCTATAAGTTTGAGAAAGGTGTGATCATTGTTCTCCAAACCTGTGCTATGATCTGAGAGACCACAAGCACTTTTCTGCAGTTTTAAATTGTGAGCACGATCCCCGATGTTCTGTGGCCACAAGTTCTGATGTGCTAGTGCTCCTCCTTACCCTGAGACGGTGACCCAAAACCCCGATATGGGCAATGCAACAGAGTTCTGCACCCAGTGCCAGCAAGAGCTGAGGGCTCCAGAAGTCATCCTTGCAGATTCATGTGCCCCAAAACTTGCTGATAATTTGCTGGGACACGGCCTTTTCTCCACTCTCACCTCAGTGAGTCAGACTTTTCTTTCCAACCTTCTAAGTTGTCATAGGCTGCAAAATCATTTCACCCCATGCCTTTATTGGATCTGCTGCTCCAGAATTCTTTCTGAGCCATTATTTTAAAGTTATTTGGAGGAACATATATGGGAGAGCTCAGGCAAGTCTTTGCCTTCACTCTGTCATGTTGGCTCCTATTCAAGTGTTTTAAATCTTACTTTTTCTGACACAGCAAAGATGCACAACTTTGCAAAAACATTTTCCACATTTCACTTCTTTCAACTGTATTAAAAGTTCCTTAAAGCCAGGGACCAGATAATATATTTCCCTTGATAATAATAACCACAATTTACATTGCTACAGCATGTCCCAAAAGTCTTAGTGTGTCTTTAAGATATCAAACTAAGACTTTTTTAGGACACCCTAGATAATGCTTTAAAATTTACAAAGAGTATCCCAGAGAGTACCTGATATGAGCCTCTCAATGACCTTGAAAGGTAGCTACTGAAAGTATTATTATTTACAAGTAAAAAAAAAGTTATGCCCCTTGCTCTGAGCCCCTCAATGAAAATGGATCAGAAAATGGTCAAATTCGTGTCTTCCTGACTAAAAGTCCAGCATTCTACCCACTGTACCCTGTATCCTTCTGGTTTAAGTAGCTCAAAGCATGTAAGACATGTGCTCCATAAACATTTCTAAATTTGTTGTATTGTAAATTTGTAATTTTATTGAATTGTAGCTATTCATTGTGTAAGTGTAGCAAATTTCATGTTACAGAATTATAGAAATTTTGACTTGATAGAGAACTTGAAAAATCAGTCAATTAAATACTATTTATTTATTTTAAATTTATTTAAAATTTTAAAAAAAGAAAAATACTGTACTTTGCCTTTGAGGAGTTCACAATCTAATGGAGGAGTCATCTCTAGAGGAAAATAAAACTCCAAAGAAGTGACTTTTTGCAATCATATCGCTAATTGATAAAAGATCTAGGACTATATCTCTTGATTCACACTTTTATATATAGATATACCTACACACAGAGACACATAAATACATATATATGTGTGCACATATATGATATATATACATGCAGATAGATGGATGGATGGATGGATGGATGGATGGATGGATGGATGGATGGAGAGAAATGTATGTGTGCCTGCTCCCTATGAAGATTTATTTATTCATGTCTGTCAGACCCAGTGATTGCTGGCCCTCTGAATTCCCTCTCCTTACCCCTTTTGTACACATAACTCTGTAATTACCACAGAAATTTTTCTGAGACTTTGCCTAATCAGATGGCTGTTCCCATGGCAATAGTGACATCTGCTAATCGTATTCCTGCCAATCAGCGTTCCAAATTTCAAAATGTGCTAAAAAAGGCACCACCATCTCTGTTACTCTCTAGTCAGCTGAGGGCGCCTTGTATACTGAGGAAGGGAAGCATTTTGCCTGTTGGTAACGTGATTACATTAAGGGGATTTTCTTCAAATAAAACAATGAATAAAAGAAGAAGCAAGCAGAAGGAAACCTATGAGCTGCTATGGACTATGTCAGCCAAAATTTGGGATATAATTTATTTTTGAAAAGCTGTCAGAACTACCAAGTATCTGACAATCTCATCCCTAAAGATTAGCTTTCCAACCTAGCAGAACTTATCTAGAATTTTAATCAATACTTTACCAAAGATCTCAAAGTAATTTTAAAAATTGTATTTGATGTCTTTCATTTTTGTCCTACTCATTTCTCAATATAGTTCTACTAAACTGGTATCTTTCCAAAACAAAGAAAAAATAATTAAGCAAATGCTACACAATATGATAGCATACACAACATTGTGTGCCTGTTGTCCCCCACTCTCTATGAAAATATTTCATCATTTGATCCTTAGGCCTGAGATTACAATTAATCAAAGTTTGGCTGCCTTTCAGAGTTATTTTAATCTCATTAATGCAATCATGATGCATATCATTCCAATCTCCTTGCTTGTTCATCAATATACATACAGCTCTTCAGTCTACCTAAGGGTTCCATGTTTCTTTCTTCCCATATTCATTATTCCTTATACTATTGCATTAAATTCTTATATTAGTGCAGCCTTTACCTTTCTGATGGGCATCTATTTATTCCTGGCTATTTTTTTGCGATAATAAAAAGTGCTGCTGTGGATATTTTGATTTATGTGGAGACTTTCTGACTTTCTCAAAGCAATTTACATAAATTCTCACAGTCTCTTTGGGAACTAAGTTGATGGAAGATTGTTACATTTTAGCCATGACACTCAGAAAGGAAATAACTTCCACATTTAAGATTATAAAGTGTATTAGAGAAGTTAGAAATGGTTCAGAATTCTTTTCCATTTTAATAATAGGCAAATTTGTTAACTCCAAATTTGCCCAATCTGGAAAACCAAAGAGTAATCTGAAATATTATTTAGAATGTTAAATTTTAAAATATTCCCATATTGGTTTTCAAATTGCTTGAACCTTTTGTCTTTGAGTTCCAGGTTTATTTTCAACGATAGTGTGTAGAGAATCAAACAAAATATGTATCTTTTTCCCTGATTAAAATTAATAAATCTTCAAGATAGAAAAATAATCCAATCAAATCTGGAGTTCCTTGGAGTACAATGTGAGAACAACTTACTGGAGAGACCCAGCTATTTTTTCTTTCGATATCTGTCTCTCTCTTTCTCTGCTCTGATGATCTAATCAATATTTTCTGCCCCAGAATTCAATATTCTTCAGCTTCACAAACCCCCTAAAGTCTGCATTTAATTTCAAAGAAAATCATGCTTCATGTGACAGGCATTTACTTTTCAGCATCTGTATCTGAAGGTTTCATCAACTTTTAATGAGAACTGCTGAATAATTTTTATCAGTAGCACAGGCCATGGTTGCTAGGAGTTTGTCATATCAAACTGGAATGACGTGAGAACATGGACATGGCCTATAATAAATCTAGATAAGCACATTTATTTATGTGTGTGAATCAATGAATGCTTAATCTATATGATGCTATAAGTTTGCTGTAAGTCTGCTCCATCCTTTGAGAGAGGAAAATGTCCTTAAAGAAAAGTGTTGAGGATATCTTATCCAGATCTGACCAACATGAGACCCTCAGGTAACAATCAAGCTTCTAAGGGTCACATAGAGACAAAATAGTTGGCTTTGGAGCCAAACAATCTTAGACCAACTACTCAGATCTCCTTGGACAAGCCATTTAATTTCTCTGGCACTAAGCTTTGTTACTACATACTTCAGCAAGTCATTTAAATTCTCCGGGCCTCAACATGAGATCTCTAAGGTCTTTTTTGGTACTTGATACTGGCGTGTGACCTTTGAAGTTAGCATTAAGAAAAAATATGGCATTATAAATTATACTGATACAGGTATTGAAAGTGATAATATGTCCTTTGAAAGGTCTGAGATGATATTAGAATATGGAAATGTATGAATAATGTAAACATGTGTCCATTTTGTCCAACATAACAAGACATCCTTAAATTTTGGGTGGGAAAAAGACCAAAGACTGTGATGCTTTGTCAATGACATTAGTGGATTCTGACTCCTATCCTTGACCAAATTAACCAATTTAAATCTACTCTCTCTCTTTAAGCAAAACTACATCTATATCAATGCTGAGAGAAAATATATTGACTTATTCCTACTCCATACTTGAAAATAATAGTTGTTTAAATAAACATGGGAAGGGAAATTTAGCAAAATTTCTAATTGTCCTTGACTTTTTTATGGGGGAGATCAATAAGGATTCTACTTTCTTCCATAATCATACCTTGCCAATAAAATGTCCCTTTTCTTTCCCCCTTTTTGTCATCCTCCATTTTCCCAAACTCAAATAGAAGATAACTATAAAGTTCATATCCATCTTCAGTAAGAAGAGGGAACTTTTTTCCCTGTAGGTAAAGAAATAGAGACCAACTATATGTACTAAGTTTTTATACTATGCCCAATAAAGTACACACAAGAGAGAGATGATGGGGCAGGCAGGTGGTCCAATGAATAGGACACTGGTCCTAGAGTGAGGAGGACATGAGTTTAAATATAACCTCAGACATTTGCCAACTGTGTGACCCTGGGCAAGCCATTAACTTTGATTGCCTCCCCCCCAAAAAAATAAAGAAAAAAAAAGATTTTTGTCTTAGAATCAGGAAATCAGGAAAGACCTGAGTTTAAATTTTGCTTTTTATACTTACTAGCTGCATGTTAGACATGTCACTTAATCTGGGGCTCAGCTTCCTAACCATCCCTTAGATTCAACACCTCTTTCATTTACTCAGTAGTAAAGCAGCTATACGGTCCCACCTGGTGTTTCTTTCACAGGATACTTGTCCTTCCCCAATGCTGGAATTCTCTCCCTCTCTACTCTACTTCTTCCAAAACCCCCCTTCCTACAAGACTCAGCTCCAATATCTCCTTCTTCTGAAATATTTCCTAGCATGTTCCTGTCTGTAGCATCTTTAAATCATAAAATACTCCATTACAAAGGGAAATGAAAAGTGAAGGATGAAGGCAAAAGGATGGGCTTAGAAATAACTAGATGAGTAATAGAAAAGGATTTTCAGCACTGACTAAAAGGCACAGAGAATACATGAACGTTTGTATTGTTTTTAAACACTTAGACATATAACGATAAGCTCCAACTCTTTCAACAACCTATAACTATATTAAACAAAATGAAAACAGAAAACAAAGTTTTCTCTTCATTTAATCATTTTATCTTTGGTGGAAAGATGGAAACTGGCCAACCATCTAAACCTTTATAATAACTCATATTTTTTTTGAAAGATCCTTCTAGTCTTACTTTTTTCTTAGTTAAATAATACCAGTTTCCTTAATCTCTCCTTATAACTCCATGGAGCAACTCTCCTCTGAACTCTCTCCAAGTTTTTTTGCATCCTTTTCAAGTCATTGAGCTGTGAATTAGGCAGAATATCTTATAACTATCTGACCAGTATTGAATATTACTATCTGTTTATTTTATTACGCCAGTGAATAAAAATATATTTCCAACAGGAAAAAAATTTCTATTTGGAGAAGAATTAACTCTTTTGTTTTGCCCTAGAGTAATCTTACTATGGGCAGTACAGTCAAGTCAAGTCAAACCAACAATTTATTACCCTCCAAAAAAGCAGTTCCTACTCTCAAGGACCTCACAGTTTAATGGGGTGGATGACTTGAAATCGACTTTGTGCAAACAAGTTATATACAGGACTAATTGTCTTATATAGATATATACAGAATTAATTGTCTCATTTACAGATATACACAGGATCAATGGTCTCAGAGGGAAGGCACTAAGATAAAGGAGGACTAGGAAAGCTTTCCTTTGGAAGGTTACTTGAGTCTTGAAGAGAGCCAGAAGGCAGAGATAAGGGGGCAGAGTATTTTAGACTAAGGGGCATCAAGGTTGGGAGATGGATTATCTTGAGACAAAATTCAGGAGGTCAGGGTAATTAGATCACAGAGTATATGGAGGGGAATGAAATATTAAAAAACACACATATACACACACTCACAAAACAGAACAAAACAAAAACGGGAAGGGTAGGGAAGGCTTACTAAAGTGGAGTGCTTTACTAGCCAAACAGAGGATTTTGTATTTGATCCTGGAGGCAAAAGAGAACAGCTGTAGTTTATTGAATGGGAGGTGGTTGGTCGGTTCTGGTTTTTTTAGGACAGATTTAGGAAGAGTGATTTGACAACTGAGTAGAGAATAGAGTGGATTGGGAAAGAGTTGAGCTAGAAACACCAATCAGCAAGCTTTAGTCATGGCTTGATGATGAGGGCTTGTACCAGGATGGTGATTATGTCAGAAGAGAGAAGAGGATTATACAAGCGTTATTTTGATGGTAGTAGCAATGGTAGCCATTGGCAACTGATTGGATATAGTGTGTGACAGTGAGGAGTAAAACATGACAACTAGTGGTGAGCCCTTGGTAGCTATGTAGAGCATTGGTTCTAGAGTCAGGAAGACCCATCTTCATTGAGTTCAAATCTAGCTTCAGATAATTGCTAGCTGCATGAGCCTGGGCAAGTCACTGATCCCCAACTGCCTCAGTTTCTTTATCTGTAAAATGAATTGGAGAAAGAAATGGCAAACTATGACATTATATTTGCCAAGAAAACCCCAAATGGGGTCACATAGTGTCAGACATATCTGAAAAAATCTGAACAACAACTTTGCAACCTAGAAATATATTTATTATAGTAGAGAACCTGAGCTGAAATCTCTTAACATTTATTCCATTTATTCCACATATGACCTTGGTCATGTCAGTTAATTTCTCTGAGCTTTCTGTAAAATCAAAGGATTGCTCTAGATGAGCTCTAAAAATCTGTGATCTGATCTTCTTTGAAGTAATAAAGTCACCTCCTCTTTATTTGCATATATCAGAAAATATCAGTTTTTCTTGGGATCCCATTCAGGTTGGTTTGTTGCCCTGGCTTACAACTAGGTCATATTATTCTTTTTTTTTTTTTTACTGAGGCAATTGGGGTTAAGTGACTTGCCCAGGGTCACACAGCTAGGAAGCTATTAAGTATCTGAGGCTAAATTTGAACTCAGGTCCTCCTGTAGGTCATATTGTTTTTGAAACTAGCTACTTACTATCCCCTTTCAATATAGATCAATGAATCCATGCTGGACAGCAACACCCATTGATCAAGCAAAGTTGTAGTAACTATGACACTCCGGTCTTTCAGGTCACCAATATATAGCAGCACCCTGTTAACTCCAGAGTTACTTACTTTTACTCTTGACTTTCTTTATATCTTGCTCCCTAGAAAGTTTTTATTTATCAAAAGAAAAAAAAAGTAATAAGGATGGATCTCATCTTGTTCTTTCCAAAATTTATTTTCCAATTGTTTTTACTAAACTATTAAACTTTTTGTGGTTTTTCAACACAGCTCTTCTAATTCATTTCAAAATGTGTTGTCTGTGTGTGGGTTTTGTTTGCATTTACCTAAATGGTTAATGCTATAGCCACTACTTTTATGGATTTACTGTCTACTGTGAGCTCATTGTAAGAATATAACTAGAGGATATATGTGCAATATTAGACATATGAGCTCTGCTTATCCTCCAGTTTCTTTTAGGATCATTTCTTCATTTTGTTCAAGCCTGAACTTCTTTCATCTGTATCTCTACATCTTTTATCTACATCAGCATCCAGTCATTTCAATTATATCTGACTCTTTGTGCCTCCATTTGAGGTTTCTAATCAAAGATACTAATGTGGTTGGCCATTTCCTTCTCCAGCTCCTTTTACAGATGAGGAAACTGAGGCAAACAGGGTTAAGTGACTTGCTCAGAGTCACACAACTAGTGAGTGTCTGAGTCCAGATTTGAACTCCCAAGTCTGGCACTTTATCCACTGTGCCTCACAGCTGCCCCAATTATTGTTCATATCAAATATTTCTTTCAGAGGAGAAAGTGATCTCAGAAGATACCTTCAATTTGTGATAGAATGGCTCTGCCCTCTTATTTTAGGAAAATAAGACAGTGTTTGAAACTTTTTATAGTTAGGAGCTGGGACCAATATAGGATATTGTAAGATTGGGACAAAATAGTCTGGGTGAAGCAAGCAAGGAGTAAGGAATCACACACTTGGGGAGAAGAGGGTCTCCTGGTTAGAACAGGAGAATAAAGGAGTTATGATATACCTGAGGGGATAGGTGAAATAGGTAATGAGTTACTCATAATGGTTTAAATTGTATGAAAGAGTCAGTGTCCAGAATCCATTTCAGAGGATGGTCCAAGTAGAGAGATTAATGAAGATGAGAAAATGAGAATAAGGCAAAGATGTCATAGGGATCTGGGGTGGAAGGACCTTTTCTGTTTTCTCCATCTGGTTTTGACTATGCCCTCCAAGGCAGTGTGGTATAGGAAAAAGAGAGCTTGCTACAAAGCTTTTTTTCAAATCTCTCCTCTGTCACATACTGTATGGATAACCCTGAACAAGACATTTATCCTCTCAATGCTGCAAATATCTCTGTTAAGACCATAAATTATGGAGAAGATATCAATCTTCATTTCTTAATCTGGGAGTATCATCTTTGTACCAATCATATTACAGATTTATTTCCTATCTTCCTTGAAGTCTCAATTTTAAGGAACATGGTCTTGAAGTAACAACACAGACATAAATGGGATGTCAATGAGAGAATGAGTGGGAAAAGGCTGGTACACGAATGACACAGCCTCAAACTCAAGATATGAAGCCCAGCTCATCTACCCCTATTATCTTTTTCTGAATGCCATCTGTTGCCAACTCTCATCTCTACCTGGATGTCTTGTTGCTTTATCTCCAACTTAGTAAATATCAAATGGAATTTGCAATCCCTCTCCCACCTCAAATAATAACCAAACCAGACCTTCCTCAAAATTTCCCAATTTGGGGGGGGGGAATATCACCAACCCTTCCAGATACTTCCTCTCAGCTCAGAATGAGCCCCTCTCCATTGTGAATTATTACTTACATTATTTTGCTTTTACTCCCTCTCTCTCTACTCACAAACGAGCCACCCTAATACATGCCCTCATCACCCCTTATTCTATACTACTTTGATGGTGTCTTCAATGGTTTTCCTGCTTCCATTCTATCCTTTCTCTAATCCATCTTCATCTTTGTTGCCAAAATCACCTTCCTAAAGCACAGGATTGATTATATCACTTTCCTGGTGAAAAAACTTCAAGGGATCTCTACCACTTCTAGGACATTGCATTTCTCAGTCTAACATTTCAAGTTCCCCACAATTGGCTCTCTCCCTCTTCATATTGCCAGACTTAATTCATGTTACCCCCTTCACAGACTCTGTGTTCCAGCCAACATAGAGTTTATCACCAATTCCTTTGAAATAGGTATTTCATTTCCTCTTCCTGTCTCTTTGTATAGGCTTTCTTCTATGCCTTTCTCCATCAATACCCTTCAGAATCCTGATCTTCCTTTAAGGTCTCTGACCTCCTTTCAGTTCTTTGTGACCTCTCCCTTTTCAAATTATCTTTGATTTACTTCACTGTGTACATACTATATCTCCTGCCTTCTATGCTTCCTGAGGGCAAGAAATATTGTGGACTAGTTTTTTTATCCTTCTATCTGCCACAGTAGTGCAGTCTTTAGTATGAGATGTGATT
Organism: Myrmecobius fasciatus; assembly: GCA_023553655.1. Taxonomy (NCBI): domain Eukaryota; kingdom Metazoa; phylum Chordata; class Mammalia; order Dasyuromorphia; family Myrmecobiidae; genus Myrmecobius; species Myrmecobius fasciatus. The sequence goes on from JAJPUD010000901.1 coordinate 296,797, forward strand.
TGTGTTCTCATCATTGTGGATGTTCCCCTCAATTATGGAAGTTATGATGCATACCTCCTCCCAGGTAACTCTTGGCTATATCCTCCCATCATCTTCTAGCACTTTCTGAGCATGCTTTTAGACCCTTGTATAGCATTCTAGAATTCCTGTTTGTTTAAGCACGCTTGAGACTGGTTCTACTGCTTTTGTTGATACTAGGTGGTGCCATGGATAGAGCCCTCCACCTAAAATTAGGAAGACTAGAGTTCAAATCTTACCTCACACATTTACTAGCTATGCTATGCTAGCTATTTAACCAATCAGTGCTGTTAACCATAAAATGGGGATAATAATAGCACCTTCCCCAAAAGAAATATTGTGAAGATCAAATAAGATAATATTTGTGAAGGGTTTAGCACATATATATATATACATATATATATATATATATATATTCCCTCTTCCCTTCCCTTCTACCAGAAATATACAATGAATGGGATTACAAAATCTGGGAGAACTCAGAGAATTCAGGGATCTTCCTTATTGGGTCTTTATGGGAGGTCAGAGAGGGAACTCTGATGGCTGGGAAATTGGATCCAGTGCTTCTGTCTTTAAAATGTGCATTTGATAGGGATTAAGTTATATATGTAGCAGAGAAAACTGTCACTATCAGTGCTGTTTTTAGATCCCAGAGAGCTTAGAGAGAAGAGAAACTATGAACTCAATTTGAACGTAGTAAAAACATTATTACTATGCCAAAGTAATACTAATTATAATCACTCTTGTGAACTGCTTACCGATGCAATTTGATTCAACACACCTTCCTTAAGCAGCTGTTATAGGGAAGACACTGGACTGAGCATGAGGAAACATACAAAATAAGAAAGACATTTTCATTTCTGTAGAGAGTTAAGAGCTACCAGGATAAAACAGAGACACAAATAACTCCAAGGCAAAATTGGAAGATTAATAGAAAACAGAATTCTGGGTTTAGAGTCAGATAACTTAGATTTCTCCTGTTTGACCTTGGGTACAAGACATTTGCCATATCTGGTCCTCATTTACTTCATTTGCATTATTAAAAGATGATATTGGATCAGGGTTCCTTAATGTGGGAGCCATGGACCTAAGGATAGATTTCAGAGGATCCATGATAATATGAGAGAAATGACATTTATTTTCACTAACCTTTAACTGAAATTTATCATTTCCTCCAATTATTTAAAAACAACATACATGTGGTCTTTACCAATGTACTAAAGGGTCCATGACACAATAAACAATTTAAAACCCCTGGAAAAAGAGATTTCTCAGGAATTTTTTTTCAATTCAGCTTAATTTCTGAAATGTTGGGACTAAAGTAACACTAAGACCCTAGCAAAGTGCTACGTGAAGTAAGAAGAAAAGTTAAATTCTGACCAACTGGATCAGGGTGTCATTTTATGCTGGAGATAAAGACAGGGAGGGCTTTGGGAAGAGGACGTTCTGGATGCAGACAAAGTGTGCAAAGTCTCAGAGGAGGTAAAGCACAGGAATTTGAACAGGTGTGAGTGAATTTGATCAGTTTGGCCAGAACAAAAAGTGCCTGCAGCAAGACTGGGGCAAGGTTATGCTGGAAGGGCATGGTGGTACTAAATTATAAAGGACTTAGAAATCTATACTTGTGAGCTTGGGTTTTACCTGGTAAGCAGTAGGAAGAGTGTGGGTTATCACTTCTCCCTCTCCATCAACTCACCTTACAGCCTATCCAAGGTTTAATGAACCATTTTCATGTAGATTTCATGTAGATTTAATTCTAGCTTCTTCCTTCTGTTTATTATCTTAAATTGAACATGAATATAGAATGTATATAGATGCTAACATTTTGTTTCCCCCATTAAAGTGTAAACTCCTTGAGAATAGGGACTGTCCTTAGACTTCATTTGTATCTCTAGTGCTTAGCATAGTGCCTGAAACATTGATAGATAATTATTTAAGACACTTTAAACATTAACTAATATTATATTGATTAAAATTGCATTATGCTAATTTATTATACTATGAAATTATATATTAATTGAAATTAATTTCACATTAATTGGTGATAAATATTTATCATCTAACTGATATAATGCTCTCTGAACTTAGCTACATTGGTATTCAGATACAGGATCTATATGTGAAGCCTTTCCAACTTTGGGGAACATTTTTGTCACTTCCTTTCCAAAAGAAGAATAATGCTATTAATAATAATACCTAACACTTATATAGCACATTAAGGTTTGTAAAATGTTTTGCATATATTTTCTTATTTTATCCCCCTTGAACTAGCTAATCAGTCAATAAAATATTTATTAAGTCAGGTACTGCACTAAATACCGGAAGTAGAAAAAGAAGCAAAAAAAAGTCCCTTAGACACTAATACATTGTTGGGAGAATTGTGAACCTGTTCAACCATTCAGGAGCGCAATTTGGAACTATGCCCAAAGAGTTAACAAACTGTGCATACCCTTTGACCCAGCAGTGTTTCTGTTGGGCTTATCTCCCAAAGAGATCTTAAAGGAAAGAAAGGGACCCACATGTGCAAGGATGTTTGTGGCAGCCCTTTTTGTAGTGGCCAGAAACTGGAAAGTGAATGGATGCCCATCAATTGGAGAATGGCTGAATAAATTATGGTATATGAATATTATGGAATATTATTGTTCGGTGAGAAAAGACCAACAGGATGATTTCAAAGACTTATATGAATTGATGCTAAGTGAAATGAGCAGAACCAGGAGAATACTATATATAGCAACAGCAAGATTATACAATGATCAATTCTGATAGATGTGGCTCTCTTCAACAAGGAGATTATTCAGACCAGTTCCAATGGTCTTGTGATGAAATGAGTCATCTACACCTAGAGAGAAGACTATGGGAACTGAGTGTGGTTCATAACATAGCATTTTCACTTTTTTGTTGTTGTTTGCTTGCATTTTATTTTCTTCACCATTTTCTTTTCTGGTTTGATTAGATTTTTCTTGTACAGCAAGATAATTGTATAAATATGTATGTATATTTCTACCATGTTTAATATATATTGGACTCTTTGCCATCTAGGGGAGAGGGTGAGAGAAGGAGGGGAAAAACTGGAACACAAAGCTTTGCAAGGGCTAATGTTGCAGAATTATCCATGCATATGTTTTGAAAAATAAAAATCTTTAAAAAATAAAAACAGTCCCTTACCTCAAAAAGCTCCCAATCTAATGGAAGTACAATTCATATCTTCCACTTTAGAGATGGAGAAACAGACTGAGAAAGGGGAAGAGATTTGTCCAGCATCATATAGTTAACAAGGATCCAAAGGAGGATTTGAATCTTGTTCTTCCTGATACCACCATACCATGATGGTCTACATTATACTTTGACTAAAGAGTAGAATATTAGCAAATGAATGTATTACAAAACATCATCACATCACAGAAAAATGATTAATTGTGAAATGATCAGGGCAACAAATCTAGTAAAAGTTTTAGACAAAATCCTAATCACATTTGAAATTTTGGGTACTTTGAAAAAGGTATAATTTTAAAAGTCTAAGATATTCCCTCTACCAATGAAGATTACAACTCTTGCATTACTCTCTGTGCATCAAGTTTAGCCCCAAGTCTTCCTCAGTGAATCTACCATCATGATCAAAATGCAACACGTTTCCCTATTTAGATATTCATGGTTAAAAGTTTGAAAAAAAATATTCTAGGGGGGTTTATTCAACTCACTATCAAGAACCCCCATAATTGGCTTTTGACCTGGGATGAGTCCTTTATTTCTTAGACTTTTAGTTGTCTTATCTTTAATATGAATGGATTGAATAGATCAAATCCATGAGACCTTTGGCATTAACATTCTATGATTCCCAGCCACAGAATAGTTTTGGGCAGATGTCCATGATGAAACATCTGTATCAAGCAGATTAATCTAGCTTTATTTGGAACAGAGCAGGTATATCCTGGAGTGAGAGGAAAAAGCAGAGACCTTGGCAATTATCTAGACAAGATATCTTAAGGTCTTGTACAAGGATGGTAGCAATGGAAATTGAAAAAGGGAAACAGATATGAGACCTTATAAAGTCAAAATACATAGGATTTGGTAACTCCTTAGATTAGTAAGTGAGAGAGAAGGAGAGTCAAATTCAAAATCAGGTTTTAAATATCCATGTAAATGGACAAATGATGGTACAATTGATAGAAAGAAAAAGAAAGTTTTTCTTGAATTATATTGATTTTGAAGTCCCACATGTGACATCCAAGTGAACGATCTTGGAGTTTGTTGGAACTGAAGATTTGAAATATAAGAGAAAGGTCAGGTTTGAAGATTTTAGAGACATCTGCTCAGAGTCTATTGTTGAATCTTTGGGGGAGGATGACATTACTAAGAGAAATAGAATAGAAAAGAAGAGACTAGAGGGAGAGCTTTGGCAAACAATATGTTTAATTCTATCCAAAACAATAACTTTTATGCATATCATTAAATATATTCAATCAATAGCATTTTAAGTTTTATTTAATTAAAAACACTTAAAGGTTTGCATATACTCTGTAATTTGTTGCTCATGAAGTCAGCTCCCAACCTTAAAACATTAGGAACAATAGTGTTTGTCATCCATTTACATATGTGTTAAGAATTGAATGTCTTTGGGTGCAATTAATAGAAATACTCTCATTGCCCCACAGTACTTATTTGTCAGCATTATACTTTTGTTTGCTTTCCTGGGATATTGTAAGAATTAAACATTTAGCATTTCTTATTACCTATTTCATCTATCCAATCTTACTTGCAAGTTTTAAATGGCTATCTAACGTTTAAAGTGCTCTTCTAAAACCATAGCTCACAAACTCCAACCAGTGTATTTATTTTTAATAGTCAGCCAGATGACATAATTATTTCAGCACAAAGATGTATACTCAGGTAGTAATCTATGAACAGTAAAAACAAAATGTATACATACATATACTAGAAGAGAGACATCAATGTGAGTAACTAATGCTTCTAGCACTGCAGAGTCCAAATGTCCTTGTCCCTTATCATGATGTCCTCATGCTCCCTGGTCAATCCCTACCCCATACACTAAATACCAAGCTTTAGAGCAGTACAAATAATCTGAGAGAAATGGGTGGATGTCAGGAGATGCAGTATATTTGCTATCTCTTAGTGTTATTCTTCTTAGACCAAACTGGCTTCTTTTCAAGAAATTATGCCATCTTTTCACTGGCTCATCCTTTTCTTCATGGCTCAATAGATTGATAGAATAGGATAAAAATTGCCAGAGAGGTGATAAGGGTTTATTGGTAGTTTATTCTGTTTAACATAGAAACTGTAATAGGCCACAGAATATACAAACACTAAAGGATAATAATATTTTAAATGCCAAGACACATTTGTTGAAGAAGCAGTAGACATGGTGAGCATTCTCATTCTAAAGACATAAAAGTAATTTAATACTTTAAATGTTTCCTTAGAAAAGTAGTTGATTTTTATAGACATTTTGTGGAGTTAAATATAATTTTATAGGTATTTCTGCTTTTCTTTTTCTTTTAACATTCCTTTTGAAAAAAGAGCCAAAAAGAGAAGAATTTACAGAATAAAACTCTTTGAACAGTAAGTAGCTGAATATATATTTCTGGTAAACCTTCATAGTGTGTAGTCTTCTAACTTTAAGAAAGTTGAGCTGTCATTTTGAATTATATATAATTCCATTTTTGGATAGATCAATTCTTTTCTCATGGTAGGTAGCTCTTTCAGATAACAACTTTTGTGGCTTAAAACTTTGTCATTCTATGGCCAATCTGGTGACAGATGTCTTCCCCACTTTTGAAATGTATTTCCCTCATCCCCTCTGCCTCTTAAAATTCAGATTTCTAAAAGGATTTGGCTCAAATACCATCCCCTAGATGAATCCTTTCCTGACCTATACACACACACACACACACACGTGTGTTTCCTTTGTGTATGATATTTTTCTTGAATGAATTGGAAATATTTGACCTAAAAGAAGGTTAGGGGAAAGGGGTGGTGATTGTAACTGTCTTCAAATATTGGAAGGATCATCATGTGGAAAAATGTGAAAGGGAAAATTTCAGATTTCTGTTGTGATAATTAAGACTATTCAAACACAAAATGTAAGCAATGGGTTTCCCTCCCCCTTGAGATCTTTAAACAAAGGCTGGATAAGCACTTAGCAGAGATATAGTTATGTTTCTTGGTCATATGTAGAATAAACTAACTGATCTCTGAAGTGACATAACTTTAAAATCCTGTCAATCTGGGATAACCCTACTATCCACATATGAGAGTATAAAATTCAGTTGCTTTAAATTCTTAATGACAAATCTGTCCAAGTTGAAGAATTGAGGGTATATCTTGAGATTCTGAAGAATTATCAAAAATCTGATCTATCAGACATATTTTGGTCCATGGAATTATTCTCTTTAGATTTGACTTTTCTCATCTTCTATATTCTTCCCTTATGCCTAAATTTCTTAACTTTTTAAACCTACTTAATCCATGACACATTCCCCTGTATAATCTCCACTGTGGAGAGCATGACAATAATTGAATTCATGTCCCCATTATCAGCTCTTTGAAGGAGGGTACTGTCTTTTCTAAAATTTATTTCTGTCTAAGCATCTAGCACAAGCACACAATATATAATTAATGAATTTTTGTTAAAGGTGAATTTGGATATAAACCTGTGAAATGAATTAAGGCTTTTTTCCTTTCTTTGGTTTTGTTTATTTGTTTCCACCTCACCTCCTTGGAGAGGAAAAAGAAGGCATTTAAAAACTGAATGTATATTTGTCAGCATCCAAGCCTGTATACAACACTTTAAATGAACCATCAATTATTTGAGGTTTCGCTTATATAAAAAGACTGACCATTTATAGAACCCTAGTCTTTGAAGTATAATTGACAGAGATAGACAGGTGCCATAGAGAACAGAAGGCTGGATTCAGGAAAGAAAACCAAGTTCAAATTCAGTCTCCGACATTTCTTAGCTATATGATGCTGGATAAGTCTCTTAAAATCTCTAAACCTCATCTATAAAGTAGAGACAATAGAATCTGCTTCTCAGGAGTTTTGTAAGGATAAATAGAGATTTTATATATCAAGTGTTTTGCAAACTTTAAGATAGTATTGTTCAAATAGACCATCCAAATAACAGCTGACATCGACCCACCCCAAACTGTTCTTTGGATGTCCTTGATACTGATAATCTATCAGTAGCTAAAAGATGCCGTATTCTACTGAGTTGAAGGGCAAGAAGAGCAAAGATCAAAGCCAACCAACATTTATTAAATGCTTTCTATGCAAGGTAATCTAGGCATTGGAGTTATAAAGACAAAAAAATGAAATAGCATCTGCTCAGAAAGAACTTATTTTCCATTATCTATTTTCCTAAAGTCATAGATTTAGACTAGAAAAGACCAGAAAATAAAAGCTCATCTATCCTGACCTCTCTATTCTTAATAGATGAGGGAACAGAAGCCACAAGAGATTAAGTGACTAACCAATAGCAAATGACAATATCAGTCTTTCAAGCCAGGTCCCCTGTCTCTAATCCATTCCTTTCTCCATGACACCAAGATGCCTCTCAAAATTATTGCAATTTTTAGCATTAGCATTATGGAAATTTTGACACCCTCCAATGGCTTATCAAGCAGATTACTGGGACTCAGGCTGGGTGAAACAAGAAGATCAGAGCTAATTCTTGTGTCTTTAAATTTCAGGAATAGTGGCTGTCCTGTTTTGTGGAGTCACCCAAGCCCATTATACCTACAACAATCTGTCGTCAGATTCCAAAATGAGAACAAAACAGGTAAAAGAAAAGATTATGACTGTTTTTGCCTCTTTTCTTAATGTGAGGATTGTCTAGTGATTCTGTCAGTAGACCTTGAAGGAATTTCATTAGAGAGAAGAAAGCTTAAGCCTTCATTATGGGCAGAATATTTATAGAGATTGTTCCTATCCCTTCCCATCCTCCCTTCCCCAGACACCCCTGGCCAGGAAAACCATTAGCAATTCTCTTGGTTTAAAAAAAATAGTTATAATAGTCTCTCCCTCCTGAGAGACCTCAAATGTAGAATGTCAGTCTTAAAGATGAAAGACACAGAGTTGCTAATAATTCAAAGTCACTTACATCTAAAAGCAGATAAAGCTTATGAGATCAGATGATTATAAGAAAGAAAAAGAAGAGAATCAGGGAGGCTGTTGGGCTTTTAAGAGTGTGGGTTTTTTTTTTTGTTTGTTTGTTTTAATCTTATTGAACATGCAAGTCCATACAACGCCACTGACCTGTTGGTGGTCACTAAAGACAGGATGTAGTTTTTGCATACAGCCAGCCTTATCTATTAGGTTTTTCTTCCTTCTGTGATATAGAGTTCCTTGACAGCAGACAGAATATCATACCAAAACTTGCTATCTAAAGGATATCTCCCAAGCTATGGAACAGGATTTACCACTGGATTGTGAAGGTTCATTTGTGACATTCTGGGGAGAGCATCGGATTGGAGGTTAAAAGTATTAAAGTCGAATTCTTTACTAGCTGGGTGACTTTTTGCAAATCACTTAAGCTCTCCAAGCCTCAGTTTCCCCATCTTTAAAATGAGGGGGTTGGACTAAGTGATTGTCCCAGTTCTAAGTCTATGATGCTGTAAGACATCCAAGGTCGCTGCTCTCGTGATACCCTCAGTTCAAGGTCAGCAGAGAGAATAGTGGTACCCTCCCCATTTTATATTACCTGACTTTCCTTTCAGGTCCCTCTGGGGATATTAAGTCTTCCATCCAATGAGAAATAGCCCCTCCCTCTTCAAGGGTCCAAGGACCTTCTGGCTTCATATACTCCACAGGGGAGACAATATGTACTGACTGAGAACAAAACTCTATAAGGTCCTTGTACCCTTGGGAGCTAGTAAAAAGATTAGACTACTTGTGTTAATTTCCCTAAGACTTTGAAAAGCAAATGTCCTTTTTCTGACATTGTTGGATTCTTTGAGATTTTGCATTCTGGAAAGTTCGGACCCTGATTAGGGACTTGACTTCTAAGTCTTCCTATGTAGACTATTATGCCGAACTTCAAAGGCATCTTGTCTCAGGGCTAGACAGCAGTCCTGCACCTTAGGGAGGCGCAGCTGATATCAGTGCCCCCCAACCTTCTGTTCTCTCTCTCTCTCTGAATAGTTTGACAAAAGATATTTTCCCAGCTGTCAGCTTTCACTTTTATAGAACTCTCCTTTAAGAGAGAATTTTCCAAATTCATTTTCTAATATCATTTACATCTCCTGGTTTCCTTTCTTCCTCCATTTCTCCCTTTCTTCCTTCCTTTCTTCCTTTCTCATCTTCTTTCCTCCTTTTCTCTCTTTCTCACTTCCTTCCTTCCTTCCTATCCTTTCTCTCCCCATCCCTTACTCTTTCCTTCCTTATACTTCACTTACTCTTTCCTTCCTTGTACTTTATTTCTTCTTTTCTTTGTCTTTCCTGCATTTTCATTCTTTCCTTTTTCCTTTCCTCCCTTCCTCCTACTCATCCTTTTCCCCTTTCTTCCTCCTTTTCTTCTCCTTCCCTTCCTCCTTTCCTTGTATTTTTGTCTCCATTTCAGTTATAAGGCTCTCCTTTCCTTTCTGGTTCTCTTTATCTTTAGCATACATAATTATGTTATATAAATAGATGTTCCCTAATATAATATCTAGCATCTAGCCTTTAAAGTAATTAGTTTTCATTTAGTTAGACTTTCAACAAGAGTTTATTAAGTGCCCCTAACATGATGCTAGATAGTTCTGGGTCTGGAATCAGGCAGACCAGAGTTCAAATCTGACCTTAGACACTTAGTAGCTATGTGACTCTGGGCAAGTCACTTCACCCTGTTTGCCTCAGTTTTCTCATATGTAAAATGAGTTGGAAACAGAGCAGGCAAAGATACTGGTTTAATTTAAATGGGGTCACAAAGAGTCAGACACAACTAAAAACAACTGAAACAACCCAACATGATGCTATAGAAGACACAAAGATAAACATGACCCCTCTCAATGATTTTTGTGCTCTCTTCTATACAATGTACAGTGTATTGCTGTTCATTTACAAATTCTAGGGAATCTAGCATTTGGTTTTATTTTACATAAGAGTGGATGATGTTCTTTAAAATTCTAATATGAAAATATATCATAAAGTGATATACACTAATAATGATAGTTTCCTTACATTCTGGTACATTATATTAATTTTCACTTGATAAATGTCATGCATAAGACATATGCCTAATGTAATTCTTAGATAGTGGTATAAATATCCAGAATAGCCGAGTTTCTTGCATCATCTTTCCTGGCGTAAGTATGTTCACCTTGTTGATTTGCACAGCACTTTTTGTATTACAGCTTTCAGCATTACTCTTTAATTCTTAATAAAAAGAGGCGTGTAATATCTCAGGCATCAATTCTGATGTTATAGTTTAATCTGGCCAACAATAGCCAGTTTCCCTGACTTCCAAGAAATGAGATCAAAGATACCTCTTTAAAAAGTTAGAATTGGCTTGTTTTCCTCTAATTACACTTCATTTGCCAAGATTTCTCTCACTTTTCTGCTTCCTTTGATTCAAAGTACCTTTAAAAATATGGTATTAAAATGCCTGAATTTGTGAATGATAGCTAAGTGTTTAAATTTCTTCTTAGCTAAGCTGGAGATTTTTTTTTCAGTGAAACTCATTAAATTGTATAAAGGACATTTAGTAGTTCAGCTAATAAGTGTTCTCTTTTAAATGCTAATTGCACTAGCACTCACACATCAAGGCAAGAACACATTGTTCTGTGTCCTCAGCAAGAATTATTATCTCTCCTACCTTTCATCAAGAATTCTTCTTCCATAGCCAACTTGTGTCATGATGGAGACCGTGGTTGACCATTATTCTTCTGTAGAAATATTTTTTCATATATTTATAGTTAAAATGTGCTTTCTCAAATAACTTTGTGTTACAATTTAATTGCACATCTATAACATTTTGCCATCATAATACATAATTATTCTAATCTTTGCTTAAGTGAGCCACCTAAATGTGGACCAGTACTGGAAATTGTTGTTTAGTAAATTTTTGAGTCATGTCCAACTTCTTTGTGACCCCATTTGGAGTTTTCTTGACAAAGATACTGAAGTGGTTTGCCATTCCTTTCTCTAGATCATTTTACAGATGAGGAAACTGAGGCAAACATGATTAAGTGACTTGCCCAGGATCACACAACTAGTAATTGTCTGAGGCTAGATTTGAATTAGAAAGATGAGTCCAGCTGACTCCAGTCCCAGTGCTCTATCCATTGTACTATCTAGCTGTCCTATTTCTTTATAGAAATTTGTGGCAGAAAGTATACAATTCAAATTCACAGTTTATTAAGTAACCCATATGTAGGACATCACGCTGAGTGCAAGGAAAAGATATGATTTAGGAGTCATTGTATCTCTGCCTTCCCCCAAAACTTCATTGAATCCTTATTATCATTAGATTAAATGCCTGATATTTAAATCTTCATATTCTGGATCCAGGCAAACTTATTTCCTATTACTTCTATTTGTGCACTTTTACGGTCCAATCAAACTGGCCTTCTGGCTATTCAATTCATTGAACAGCCCATTCCATCTCTCACTTCTATGCCTTTGTACAAGCTACCCACTATACCTGGAATGCATTCCCTACTACTCTCCCACCACTATCTCATAATCACTTCTTAGTATAATTGACTCACTTCAGAAATGATGCAAAAGAAAGAGTAACAAATTTGGAATTGGAGAATAATGCTTGCTGCCTGAATAAGTTTGGCCAAATAAGTTAACTTCCCTGGTTACTCGATTTCCTCATTAATATAATGAAAGAGTTGAATTAGGGGCAGCTAGGTGGTACAGTGGATAGAGCACCAGCCCTGAAGTCAGGAGGACCTGAGTTCAAATATGGCCTTAACACTTAACACTTCCTTAGCTGTGTGACTCTGAGCAAATCACTTAATCCCAATTGCCTCAGTAAAAAAAAAATCATAGAAGATGAAAGAGTTGAATTAGCTGGTTGCTAATATCCCTTCTAGGTCAGAATCTATGATCCATTGATCCATGTCCTTTCCAGTTATATGACTGTCTTGAAAATACCATGTATTTACTTATCATTTTTTATATTTCAGTATTTATCTAGACATTTTTATTTAGTCTTTGTAAAGAAGTATCCCCAAAATTAGCAAAATACATCGACAATGGGTGAAGTAATTTTATTTGGATAAATTGGAATGTTGCATGAAAGTAGATTGAAGTATATAGCCAGATAGTGCAATGAATAAAGTGCTGGGCATGGAATCAAGATCTGAATTCAAATTTGTCCTCAGACACTTACTAGCTATGTGATCTTGGGCAAATACTTAATCTCCATTTGCCTCAATTTCTTCAACCATAAAATGGAGATATTAATAGCACCTGTATCCCATGCTTGTCATGAGGGTCAAATAAGATTTTTTAAAAGTAAAATACAGGGGCAGACACATATTAGACAATACATAATTGGTAGCCATGAGTATTTATTAGCATGAGTATTTATTCTTTTTGCTGCTTCAAATATGTTATCTCTTTCTTCCAAATCCTATTGGTCTTTTAAGATTCAATTATCTTCCATTCTTCTAGTGATATATTATTTGAAATAAAGTGGGAGGAATGGGACATTTCCCATATGTAAAGTTTTCAGATAACTAAAGATTATTTACTTAAATACCAAAACTTTGAACTGTTTTTGTTGTAACTATTCTATCAAAATTTCTTTAGGAAGTAGAAGCAAATTTTCCATCCCACCATTCTGAGGTTGAGAGTATAGGATGATATAGATCAAGGACTAGAAAGGACCTTAGAGATCATTAAACAAAATCTGAATTTACAGCTGAGGAAACTGACGCCCTTATAGTTGAGGATTCTTCCTCAAGATGATGCAAATAGGAATGTGCAGAACCAAGACTGAAACTCAGAGCCTTTGATACGACTTTCAGTGCTCTTTCCATGATACCATGATGGCTCTGAGAAATCCGGATAATTTTTTCTTTTCTTTCCAACTCCAAAACCACAATTATTAATATACATTAATACATCATCATGTAAACACATACTTCTCTTTTTGGATATTTTCCTGCATCATAAACAGCCTGAGACTTGAGAAATCATCTCACTAATCCCCAATCTTATGACGACCAGGACAGATGGTGGCCTTTATGGTCATAAGGATTCCTAAGGACAAAGCCTTCATACTCTCATTTAATAATCCTTTGCTATCTTTTATCACCCTATTTGATGAGCTCAGGTACATGAGCCTTCATCTCTATAAAGGCTTTACTGCATGATAAATACAAATTATCTAGTGGATTATGTTAGACAGAACTCTGAGTTTGGACTTCAGGTCCTGCTCTTGTCAGCTGTGTGATCATGGGTAACTCACTTCACTCTTTATGAGCCTCATTTTTTTATTAAAATGGGGGTGGTAATACCTATGATTCCTTTTTCACAGGATTGATGTAAAGATCAAATGAGATAATGTCTTTAGAGCACTTTGCCAATTTGTAAAGCCCTATATAAATGCATCTATTGTTATGGTTGTAATTTTTCTATTCTGTTCAATTAAATAGTATTGAAAGAGCTTAAACTATAAATGTGTATGTATGTGTGTGTGTTAAAAGAAAGGGCCAAGCTGAGCAAAACAAGCAGAACTAGGAACATATTAGATAAAATAACAGCAAGAATGTGCCATGATCAATTGCACAATCTATGAAAGATTTGGTTCTTCTCAGTGCTTCAGTGATCCAAAGCACTCCCAATAGATTTTGGACTGAAAAAGACATCTGCAACCAAAAAAAGAACTAAGGAGAATGCATGTTAATCAACACATGCCATATTCACTTCTTTTTCCTATTGTTTTAATCTCTCTGATGTTTTTTTTGTTCTGATATTTCTCTCTCAAAATGATTAATAAAGCAATGTGTATTAAAAAAATAATTTTTTAAAAAAGAAGGGGCCAAAATGAAGCATACTATTTCTTTGAGGACCTCAAAAAATACAGCAAATGATCCCAGTAAAATGTGAACTTTTAATGCTATTCCTCTGGAAAGGGATGGAGTTGCTTCTGGAAATATTGCATACAAAAGAAAAAGTGGCATGAAATAGAATAGTAACTTAGATCAGAATTTCTGGCAGAGTAATCCCATAAATGAAAGTAACAGTTCAGTTTTAAGAAAGTGACTTTAATGCAATTGCCCAGATTGCATTATGAAATAATAATATTTTTTTTAAAAAGCTTCTGATTGGAGTCAGCATGACTGATCTATTTTTGTGCACGAGGAGAATATCCATCATATTGTAACTGTAGTCGCCCTGAGCAACCAGGTAACAAAGAGATTTCTGAGACATTTCTTTTGTGACTGCAAGCTGTGATAAAATAAGGCTATTCTTTAAAAAGTTTGGAGTTCTTTTATTATGAAAAAAATAATATATTTCCCACCCCCCACTTGCAGAGAGCTTTAGTTAAATTCAGGAGAAACTGTAAAGGTTAGACTAGTGTAGCATTAATATCTGATCCAAAGTAAAGGAATTCTTCATCTCCCTGGAAAGGGTATCTGATCCTCCTTACCCTTTGTCAGGGACTGAATTGGATTAGCTGTCTGGTACACCAGGGATCTGCTACTTGGGGTCCAAGTCAAAGAACTGTATTATAAGTGAGACTCTATCATAATGAGTTCCCATCATGCCCCAAGATCTGTCACGCCCTGGCTGACTTTTATTGTTACCACTAAATCAAGAGGGTAAAGCATGGAGATAACCATTTGCTGAAATATGTTCCTGATTTGCTAGCAGTTTGGAAAGACCTTGGCGTGGGGAGAGAGAAAAAGCAGCAGATTGGTGGATGCACTAGGAGGTCCCTAAATGAAACCTCATTATTCCCAGTTCCATGGAATAAATGACCTCTTTGGTCCCTTCCAATTTTAGCATTCAAGGATTCTTTAACTGACCATGATATAATGATTCTGAAATTTAACAACTCCCTGGGCTCTCTTCCTAGTACTACCACAGTATAAAAAGGAAGCCAACTGAATATTCCCACCTATGAATTTTTTTAAACCCTAAATATGGAATTCAGTCAAATTCTGCCTCTGACATTTAGCTAAGGGTATCAAACTGGGCAAGGCAATTAATCTCTTGAAGTCTCAGTTTCCTTATCTGTACAATGGGAAGACTGGTCTATATGGCCTCTATGGTCTCTTCCAATTTTGAATCTCTGATCGTGCAAGAGAGATGAGTAAAGAATAAGATTTGAGAGTCTTCTGCAGAGAGTTCGATTCTTGGTTATACGGGAGCTGATGTGATACAATCTAAAGAAAGTTGAATTGGGACCACTGAAGTTGCCACTTCAGTTTTGAGTTCATGATGTATTGAACAAAGAAATTCAATTACAGTCTGACATATGCCTTATATTTTAGGAGCTAAATTTCACAGAATTTAAATAGGCTAGAATCCTCTAGACTGGAGTTCTATAGAGGCAATCAACCCAAAATGAACTAGAAGGTCTCAAGAATGAAATTTTGATAAGAGTTCTAATGATTAAAGGAAAAGAAATCTATCTAAAGAGACATCAGTTGGCATGCATAGGGAACACATAACCCAACGTAGCCTTTTTAAAATATATTAACAGAAAATAGAAGTCAAGGACAGGCCACCAAAGATGAATGGAATAGAGTCTCATGATACTATAAGAAAAGTCTGAAAAAGCTGAGGCTGGAAATGGATGTTAGGCTCTCACAATGTGTGTTTTGTAGATATTCTGGACAAATGAAAGATCAAAGGAAAAAACTCAGGGGAAAATAAGATGTGGATAATGGGGGGAGTTTTTTGGGTTTTTTGAAGAACAACTTTCCTTTTATTTATGATTTATCAGGAAGAATGTTCTTTTATCTGGGAAGGCTAAAAGAAAAATGATAAGCAAAGAGTAGAAACCCACAATAAATGAGGAAGTGGTAAGAAAACACTGAATTGCCTTTTTGGAGTTCAAGTCAACAGATCAGGATGAACTAAGTCTCAGAGTGCTGAATGAGCAGACAAGGCATTATGGCTGGTTTAATGTCAGTTATCTCTGAAAAATAGTAAAGGATAAAAGAAGTGTCACTGATTGTTCAAGATAAGGAAGAGAGTAAAGATTTCAAACTATAGCAGTGATCTTAACTTCAACTCCTGTCCAAATTCGAGAATATATTATTGACAGGATGGTTTGTAACCTTTTAGAAAAAATAAATTGTAAACACTCTGAGCCAACTCTCTTCTTCAAAAAAAAACTCATACTACACTCAAACCAAATTCTTTTTTTATAGAGTAATTAGACAAGTAGCTCAGAGAACCATTGTGTATCAGATAAATACCTGAATTTCAGCAAAACATTTCTGAACAATTTTCTCATATTATCTATGAATTAAGATGTGCTTAAATTACATTACAATTAGGTAGGCTCAGAACAAGCTGAAGAACAGCCATTCATTAATTTATGTCTATCTGGAAGATCTCCAGGATCCAGCTCATCTCAGTGTTCTGTCCTTGGTCCCATGTTTTTCCATCAATGACCTGAATAAAGTCATAGATAATATACTTATCCAATTTTCACATGTCACAAATAGCTAACATGTTGGACAGCAGATGAAAGATTAAAAAAAACTTACTAGGTAGCAGCAATTGGTCCATATCTAAGATAATAATTTTAGAGATAAATGGAAAATCTTTCACTTGGGTACCAAATAATCAACTAACTAATTACAGAATGATTGTAGACAGTTGAGAAAAATCTAGAGATTTGGGGCAAGTAGGTGACTCAGTAGATAGAGCACCAGCCCTGAAATTAGGAGGACCTGAGTTCAAATCTTGCCTCAGACACTTAACACTTCCTGGGCAAATCACCTGACTCCAATTGTCTCAGAAAAAAAAAATCTAGAGATTTGAGTGTACTCCAATCAGTCCAGTCCTCATAGAGATGGCAATTTGATAAAGGAGCCAAACAAATCAATATTATCTAAAATGAATTAATAATGGTGCTATACCTAGAGCTTTCATATTGTCAAACTTTAGTTCCTCATAATAGTATGAAAATGACTCCTTATTCCTGAAGTCTCTTCCAGCAGAATTCAAGTTCTGATAGTATTGAATCAAATTGGAAAGTGTGATTTTTACCCTGTTGATAATCTATTCTATTTGTTCAAGGAATGGGCTTAGTAACTGACTGGCTAGTCTTCAAAATGGGAGATTCTTCTCCAAGGAGTCCGTATGCTATTGGAAGTGTGGAATTATATCCATACTGACAGCTTTACTGGGCATGAAACCCAGAGAAAATTTTTTTTAAAACTGTAGCTAAAGGGAAGGACGGACCAGTGGTTCTTCCCTGGAAGGTGAGTAAAGGAATTGGTTTCATCCTGCACCCACAGGTAGCCAGAAACATCATTTAACAGGACCCTTGGTGATATCTCTTGGAGTGGTCATGATGAGCTACATGTCTTTTTTTATATATTATCTTTTTTATTTCATTCATATTTAAGTCCTAAACTACAAAATTCTAAAATATTGTTTGCCATCAGGTTTACACTGAAATCACCAAGTGCAAAGGCACATGCTTATAAGATTAAATTATTGAAGTACATAGATCAAAAAAGATAATGAGCACAAGGTATTTTGCAACCCTTAAAATCCTATAGATCTGCCAGCTATCATCATAATCATCTTCAATCATCACCATCACCAAAATCATCATCATCATCATAATTATTGTCTTTTAGTCTGGGGGACTTCAGATTTGTAATTGAATTCTTTTACATCATCCTCTGACAAAAAAAAATAACTATGTCTGGTTATTGAATCATGTATCAAAGGTCAAAATTAACATTAAATTGGAAAAAAGGATTAAAAAAAAGAAGAGACACTTCATAAAAATGAACCAGTTCTAACATTATCTACTTAGTCTTAGTGTTGACTTTGAAGAACAGTAATATCATCATTTATTTGAGCACTGTGAAATATTTGCTGCAGGAAGACATCAGATTATATCAGGCCACAAAAATCCTCTCCTTGTCAAGCAGAAAGACATAAAATATTAATGGGATTAACCTAACATTGCACATAAGAAAAGCCCCAAGTGGATTAGGAATGTATATCATCCAGTTTATGACATGTAGTTGGACAGGTTATATTCTTTACATATTGTCAGCATATGTTCTTTTCATATCATTAGCATATGCTTCTTGGACAGTGAGTGCAGATATCACAGTTGGGCCCAAATTGGAAGAAAATTGGATGGATTGCACTTGGGAAAGTATAGTTCTTTCAATAATCTGGAACTCTTCCCGAATGTTAAAGAATACATTTTAACATAAATGTTTTCCTGATTATGCTATATGAATAGGAATAATTGAATAAAGTTAATTGCAGGTAGGAAGGTATTGAAATGTTCAGTGTATATAAGTAAGGTTTTGCATTTTGTACATGGTCTTGCATTCAAGAAGTATCATAAAATATGTTATTAATAAGGTGACTAGAAAATAAAATTATAGTAAAAGTAGGGGATGATTTTCATCTCTGTCCTCTGATCCTATAAACCTCTGTGGGCCCTTCAAAGTCCAGTATGCTTGCCAGTCGGTGATGGTTATATGTAAAGATGGAAGTCAGTCAGTAAATACATTGTCTTTCTAGAATATATATCCAAGATTTGATGGAGAGCCTACTAAGACTTATTAAACTTGCCAAGAATTTCTTATTTCTGATGACTCATGCAGGGACAAATGATCCTACTAAAAGAAATCATAAAATATCTCTAGGGACTTTGAATTGCTGCACAGAAAATGGAAGGATCTGAAAACACATTTTTTTCTTTTCTTTTTCTTTTCCTACTTAAAGTGAGAAAATATGAAAGTGAAAAATAAGAATTTGGAAAGTAAAAAGAAATGTAGATGTGAAAATGAGATTTATCCTTTTGAATCATGGTTTAAAGGCCTAATATGATGGGTTTCTAGCAAGAGAAAGAATAAATCTCATTAGAACTTAGTTTATCTTCTGAATTCAAATATATAGTCAGCTCCTGACCATTAATCATTTCAAACTAGGTATCTTACACAATTGTCCCAAACCTAGCTCTCTTCCAAACTCCATTTATTTCTTTTGAAAGCACTACCATTCTTCCAAACATCCAAATCTCTATCCTTGGTATTAATTCACCTCACATATTGAATCAGTTGCCACATCTTGTTTCTACTTCCACATCTCCATCATCTAGCCCATTCTCCCCACTCACCCAGTCAATACATTAATTCAGGCCCTCATCAATTCTTATTTCAATTATTACAATTGCTTCATCATTTATATCTCTGTCTCAAAATTTTAACATACTCAATAAACAACAGTGACTTCCCCTTTCTTCAAGGACCAAATATAAAATTCTCTGTCATTTAATACAACCTAATTCCTAATTTTCTAGTTTTACCACATTACTCTCCTTTATTAAACTATGGTTCAAGAAAACTGTTCTTATTTTCCCCTTTCAAGACACTACTTGCCCCATGCTCATGCCTTTCCATTGCCTAACCTTCAAACCTAGAATGCCCTCTCCCTTTCCTCTAACTAAGAATTCTTGGCTTCCTTCAAGATTCATAACAAAAGCTGGCAAAGAAAGCTAAAATTAACAAAATGTTACTTTAGAGAAAGTAGGAGGAGGAGCCCTGTACATGGAACAAAGCAACATGCATTGGAAAGAGAGCTAGATTTAAAGTTACAGGATTTCATGCTACTTACCTTTGTAATCTTGGATAAATCACTAAATATTTCCATCTCTGAATCTATGTTTGGACTTATTGGTCCCTGCCAGTTCTGAATCTATGACTGTATGAACTTTAGGCAGAGAGAAAGGAAAGACTCTTAATTCTATTTTGCCTTTATTTTTTTTTTGCTTTTTGCTGAGGCAATTAAGGTTAAGTGACTTGCCCAGGGTCACACAGTTTGCCTTTATTTTCTATATCAAAGAAGATAACCTTTGGTCTACAACAACAACAAAAAAAATGACTGATGAGCATTCAGAGAAACTCAAGTTATACTCAAGGAGGGACATGAAAAGAAAGTACCTAACTGTTCTTGATATCACCTAGCCCATATAAAATGAAAAAAAGGGTCAGATACAACAACTGAACCACCAGCAGTGATCTTTGCAGGATCATGAAGAATTGGGTGAAGTATTAAAGAATTGGGAAAGGAACGATGTTCTCCAAAAGAGAAAAATATTGGAGTCTGTAAAATAGAAACCAGTAAAATTGACTATAAATTTTGGCAAAAACTTAGATTATATTATTAAATAAATGGCAAATGGACTTTTGGTCAAAGAAGTAGCCTGGCTTCATCAAGTATCAATTTTGCCAGACTAACTTCATTTTCTTTTAGAGCATGGTTACTACACACACACACACAAAAATATGCACATACAGAGAAAGACTCACACACAGAAAAATACATACATACACGCACATTTATGTAATATATTATAAATTATGTATAATTTAATATATATATATTAATGTACATATAATATATAATATTATGGCTACATGGTAGTTACTTAAATTTTAACAAAGCATTGGATGAAGCCTCTCATCCTATCTGTTTGCCTTCTCCAATCCATACTCCACCCATCTGCCAAAGTGATTTTTCCTAAAGCTCTGGTCTAATCATATCATTCCTGAGCTCCTGTTACCAGTAAGGTCAAATAAAAATTATTGATTGACACTTGAAGTTTTTCCCTTTCCAGCTTCAGTTTGTCTTTTCATGGTCTTTCCATATCTGTCACCCTTATATACTCCATGGTCCAGTCAAAAAGTCCTCCTGGATGTTTCTCACTCACATCCCATTTCTTGTTTCTATGACCTTAGCTTTTCCCCATGCCTGGAAATCTCTCCTTTTCCACCTCCATCTCTTGAAATTCCTAATTTCCTCCAGAGCTCAGCTCCTGCATCTGGTCTTCCTCAGTCCTTTCAATGCTACTGCCTCATTATTCATATTTATTTTGATGTATTTTCCATATGGTCACCTATCATGTCTCCCCTAATAGAATGTGAAGCCCTTGAGGCAGAAACAATTTCATTTGGGCCTTTACATCTCCAGCACCTAGCATATTACTTGGCGCATAGTAAAGGCTTAATAAATGCTTATCGACTGATTGATGATTGATGATTTGCACCAGATAGGATGCTTGCCAAATCTACAGATGATACGAAATAGGGAGAAAGAGCTAGCAGGCTGGATGGCAGAGTCAGATTTCCAAAGATCTTTATAGGCTAAAACATTGGGTCAAATTATATAAAATGAAATTTTATAGTGCTGAATATATTGGGTACCAAAAAATCAATACTATATATACAAGATAGGGGAGGTATGAATAGATTGTGTTTGGTCTTTAAAAGAACTAGAGCTTTTAGCAGACCTCTAGCTCTATAAAAGTCAAAAATGTGGTGTGGCAGCCAAGAAAACTAACATGATAATAGGGTACGTTGAGATTCATAACTTTCAGGAATAAAAAAGTGATGGCTCCACTGGTCTCTGCTATGGTTGGGCCACAGCTGGAGTTTGGTTCTGTGGGCCCCATTTTGAGAAGGACATTGATGATGACCAGAAGAAAGCCATGAGGGTGGTGAAAGATTTGGGGTTCATGAAATTAGTTCAGAGAAACTGGAAGGTTTTTAGATAAGAGAAATCTCAGGGACACGTGACAACTGCCTTCAAGTATTTGAAAGCTTGTTATATGGCAGAGGGATTAAAATGGTCCTATTTGGTCTGATAGTTTGTCCTTTGTTCTTGAAGAAGACCACAATATCAGGGAGGTGATACTGTGATATGCAAGTGAGGGAGGGCTGTACAAAATCACCTCGTTTTCTCCTCCACAATCACTTAGGTCCAGTGACAAGATATAGATCAGGATGATTGGAAATTACAATGGGAGACCTTGGCCTTTTTAAGCTAAGGTTTTTCATTGGTCTCAAGGTAATTCCCAAACAATGATTTAGACTAGGTAAGAAATGAAGAAAAGTATGCCCTTTTTTATCTAGTCGTGTGTGTGTGTGTGTGTGTGTGTGTGTGTGTGTGTGTTATTTACATTCACTTTGGGACAATCAAGGCTCAAATAATGACCAATCTCACTGGGCAAAACCAGGAACAATAATGAGAGGAATTACAAAAAAAAGAAAATTTAGGCTTGATATAAGAAAAACTCCCAAAAAAATCATAGTACCCATAAGCAGAATGGGCTGCTTCAGAAGGTGATGGATGTCACATAATAGGTACCATATAAATGTCAACTGTTATCATTATCATCATTATTTTCTCATCATCAAAGTCTGGGTGACCCCTTATAAAGGAGATTTTTTTAGGAATAGGTTGACCTAGACCAGTGATGTCAAATTTAAATAGAAATAGGGCACCACTCCATATGCAGATTGGACATTGAATTAGAAAATCACATATTGTCATTATCTATATTTTGTTGTTTTAATTTATTTTGTTCATTTTAATTAATAATTTGATTGATATTAATTGTGTTACTACTTCTTAATTACATTTTAATCTAGTTTAGTATGCACTTGGGAGTGTTGTGGGCTACACCAGACCCATGGATTGCATGTTTCATCCCTCTGGCTCTATCCATATTCTAAAATTCCTGACAATCAGGATTATTTCAGGAAGGATTTTGCACTATTGAAAGTACATCATGGTTTCTCAAATGCAATTTATACAGTTTTCCTCTTCCTTTTTCATCATCAGCAAGTATTTATTAAGCACTTAATATATACCAAGTACTACGCTAAACACTATGAATGTAAAAAAAAAAAAGCAAGAACAGTTTCTAACTTAAAAGAATTCACATTCATACATAAATCCAATTTATTCTTTACCTGTAAGGTGTGTCCAGGTTATATATGCTAACAGACTACCTAAAAGGACCACCCATCCAACTGTATGTCATCATACCAATGCAAATAGTCATATTCAGAGATTTCAAAAAAAAAAAAGAAGCACAAAACTTCACACTAAATTGACCTATTTACTGGATTTATTATGATAAGCAATAATTGGTGGAAATGTCAACTCTACAGAAAAAGTTATAACATGTATTATCTGCTCTTTTTGGTTTCCTACTTTGTTTTGGAGTGAAGAAACAATATCGTGCAGGTATGTAGCTAAATGCCAGGAAACTAGCTTGATCTAAGCAACATCTTGGTTCTGCTTGGCCCACCAGTGTAAGGGTGCTAGAGGATTTGGGAACCTTTTACAGATGCACTAATCTTAGAGAAGCTAAGCAAAGTTGTTAGCAGAATCCCTTTGTTATCAGGGGCTGGACTCATGGATATTTATCAATCATGCCCCATGATATTTTAATCTGCCCCTTTATCTCCATCTGAGCAGATAAAGCAGAAAAGACCTATTCTTCATCCACTTAGGTTTTCCTGTGTGTATTACTGGGCTATTTTCTTTGGGTATGGATTCCATTAAAAAAGTACAGTATTACTTGGGGCTTGATACAATCAGAACAGTGTCATCCATGAACAAAAGTATCTGACAAACAATCTTTACCTTTACAGAGAGTCTTTCCATTGGGGTTTTTTCAGGAAATCCTTCTTGGTAATGACTGACACTTTTAGGGAAAACATTTCTCTGTTTTGTACCTTGATAGATATTGGCATTCAGAGGAATCATTAAAAAAAAAAGAATCTTGTATGTGAATACAGAAAAAAAATTTAGAGGAGGACATCTTTAAATACAGTATTTTGCTTACTAGTCAAACACTGTAGTGGTTGGTTTGGTTTTTAAAAAGATGACAGAATTTTGTATTTTCTACAGTTTTGTCAGCTTTGAGATTATGAAGATGTAGTCTGCAATAGAAAATTATTTATGGGAGTCCACCTGTCCCTTTTTTATATTCTCATCAAGGATAACCTTACTGTGGGTACAGATCTTTCTTATAGTGATTTTAAAGGGATGAGAAAGTAGGCATATGGGTTTTTTTAATTGTCTTCATCACCTTTTAAAAAGAGTAATATTACCATCTGTTGATTTTTTTCTCTCATTCTTTTTGCATCTTTCACTCTTTAAGATAGCTTTTAAATTGATCCTTCAACACTTTAAAAATCTGGTGCTTCCAAAACTGATTTTTTTTTCCTGTATATACTCAATCTGGAGCAGCCACCCTTCCAGATTTTGTGTGAAGTGCTATTGGCCACTTCTTCATATATTCATTAGGTATTGAGAGGCTAAAGTTAAATAAAGTATGGTGGTTCTGCTGTTATCAGTGATTAGAATAGATCATTATAAACCTGTGACAAATCTATTCTATCATGTATTTGTTTGTTATTTTGATAGGTCCATCTGCTTGTTCTAAAGATGAAATGGCTTACATGGGTCTTGGGCCAAGATTTCTCCATTCTCATTTTTCTCTTTACTGGTTTTTGCTGCTCTGTGTGGTAACACTGCTTCCAAACCTTTACGATTTTTCCATAATATTTTTCCAATGAGTTTTTACTATAAACTAATGTGGCCCTGTCCTGTCCTGTCTGTTTGCTTGACAAGGTAATCTACTGTCTGCTGGAAATTGTGATTGCTACACCCCCTTAGCTTCTTCATCGTGGTACCCATTTTACAGGTATACTCCATTTTATTGCACTTCACTTCATTGAACTTCTCAGATATTGCATTTTTTACAAATTAAAGATCTGTGGCAACCGTGTATTCAGCAAGTGTATCAGTACCATTTTTCTAACAGAAATTGCTCATGTCATGTCTTTGTGCTACATTTTGGTAATTCTTACAATAATTCAAACTTTTTTGTTATCATTATTATACCTTTTATGATAATCTATGATTAGTGATCTTTGTTCTTATTCTTATAATTGATTTGGGACACTACACAAGTATAAGCCAGTGAACTTAATTGATAAATGTTACATATGTTCTGACTGCTCCATTCACTGCTATTTCACTACAGTCTCTCTCTCTCTCCCTCTGTCTTCCCCCCTTCTCTCTCTCTCTCTCCCTCCCCCTTTGACTTTCCTATTCCCTGAGACCAACAATATTGAAATTAAACCAATTAATAACCCTACAATCACCTCTATGTGTTCATGTGAACAGAAAAGCCAATTTATTGGCAAACTTCTTTGCTATCTTATTTTAAGAAATTGTCACAGCTTCCCTAACATTCAGCAGCCAAGACCCTGATCAGTCAGCAGCCATCAACACTAAGACACCTTCTAACTCACATGATTGCTAGCACTTTTTAGCAATAAAGTATTTTTAATTAAGGTATGTACATTGTTTTCTTAAAGATAATATTATTATACCCAATAAACTATAATACAATATAAATTTAAGATATATATGCATTGGGAAACAAAAAATTTATGTGAATCACTTTATTGTGATACTCATTTTACTATGGTAATCTGGAACCAAACCCACACTATCTGTGAGATTTGCCTTACATTGTTTAGAATTATTTAAGAAATTATCATAATCAGAGTCAATGTCTTTATCTTTCCCAATTTCTCAATTTTTCAGTGCAAACAGCTTTTGAAATAGGACAAGTGGGAGCTGTTATAATTGCATTGTTTTCTTTTCTTTTTTTCCTACTAATTCAGAGTTGGCTTTGATCTTTCCTCTAGCTAGTTGAAGCTCTAATGGCATCCAGACAGCTGATATGGAAATGAATCCTAGTGAGTAGCCAGACATTTCTCATCCTTATGGATTAGTCTTTTTCATTCATGTTATTCAGTATTCTCCATGTTTAATGCCTCCCAACTCCTGATGAAGAAAGCATTCGTGACATTATGGTATCTGAGTAATCCTTTGGCTTTTTTCATTCCCAAATTCTGACCCTCATTTTCCCATCTGCTTTTTTTTTGTTCTCCTCCCCTATGTCCACTTTCCCACTAAGTCACTGAACAAACCAGTTGAAGGATCCTGGTAAGCACCACAAAAATTCACTGCCTTTTCATCTTATAAAATGGATGTTGGAACCTTCTCCGGGCTTATAGGTGGTTAGTCCGGAATTTCAGAGAAAGGTAGGGGTTGGAATTATAAATCTGGTGTCATTTACCTAGAGGAGATGCAAAAGTTATTTTATACATTTGTTTATTTCATAGATTACCATGATTAAATATACCTGCTAACCTACTGGTTATTGTATTAATAATAGCTGACATTTTATTGCACTTTGATCTTTACAATATTTAATACATGATTTCTCATTTGATCCTCATAACAAAATAGTGCAGCTAATGCTAACCCAATTTTACAGATAAGGAAATTGAGTCTCAGAGAAGACCCAAACACAAATTGCTTCTAATTAGTGACCTTTCTAATATCCTTTATTTCTTTTTATAACCATCCTCTCTATATTCAGCTGGGCTGGTTCAGATAGAGGTAGAGGCACCTACCTAGCTCTAGTAGATAGAACTAGAATCAGGAACATTTAAGTTCAAATCTCACCTCATACATTTACTAGATGTGTGATCTTCATGAAGCAAGTCATTTAACCTATGACTTCATCAGTTTCCTTACCTATAAAATGGGGATAATAATAGTGTCTACTTCCAGGGATACTGTGAGGATAAAATGAGGTAATATTTGTAAAGTACTTTGCAAGCCTCTAAATGCTATTTAAAATGCCAACTGTTACTATTATCAGACTATTGATACAATCTATAGCAGGGACTCTACTAACTATCTTCCCAGTGTGGTAGACAGTATCAGTTTGTGGTTTGTGATTTGTGAGTTTTTGAGAATCAAGGGTCACCTGGACAATACAAGTAATCAAAATAAGATTTTTGTGGGGAAGGCATATGTAAAAGAAAAATACAATGAAGAACAAGGTAGAGTTAACCAACAAATGTTATTTAAGTACCTATTAAGTGTCAGGTACTGAGAATAAAAAAAAAATAAAAATCTTTTTCCTCAAAGAATTTAATAGGAAAAATCTTTAAATAAGTCACTACCTAAAGTAGGATTTAAAAATCAGCCCAAACATTTTAGGCACACACTTTAATTCTTCCAAAATAGTTCAAATCATCACCTTGTTAACTTTTCCAGCAGATACCTGAGAGAAAGAGGGGGAAATAAAGAAAAAGAGGAAAAAGATGAGAAGGTCAAAATCTTTAACATTAAAAACAATTGGAGCCTGTTAATGTTCAGTACCATATTCTCATTCATTTTCTATATCTCTATATGTTCTCATTCATGATAAGCATGAGAGCGCAGCTCCCCACAGTTGAGCATAGTTAATTGGTCAGGAACAAAAAGGTGTACTTTGGCTGCATCTTGACCTTGAAACCTTGGCCTCCCTGACCATCTCCCTTAACTATCTACACTGTCTCCTGAGAGATTTCCTTGAGAGAGCTTCTGTAGAAGTCAGCACCATTTGAAAATTTCTCTATATTCAAAACGTATCCTATAAGCATAATAATCATCAGCTTAAATAGAATTTGACTTGAATAGTATATTCTACCTGACTTGCTTTCAACTATACTCTGCCTTTCTGAACAATTGATTCTTCCCTGAATCTTCCTTTTTGCTCAAGGACCATAATTTAATTTGTAGCTTACAGAAATTAGGCTTCAGATCTACATTTAAAAGAGGTCTCTATCCATATTGTGCATCCCAGTAAAATTTAAATATATCTATCCATATATATGTATATATATATATATTCAAAGTCTCTCTCTCTTTCATTTTGTGTAAATGTCTGTCTCTATCTCTCTGTCTCTGTCTCTTTTTAAAAAGAAGGGCACAACCTAGAGATTCTATTAAAGAGAACATTTGATTTTTACCCCCTTTGGCATCAGAAGCTCTTACTCAGGCTAGAGAGCTTCAAAAGTCACTTTATTTTTGAGACTTTGAGCAGAATGTCAGATATGCATTAGTTTCCTGACCACTTCAATAAGAGCTGGTAATTCAAAGAAAACTCCAAGCCCAATTTACTATGTCTGCTTATGTAAGTTTCTGTGCTCCCCCTAACCAGGCCCTCAGGACAGAAATGTGATATAACCTCTCCCAATATAAAATCAAGCAACCTCCTGGACAAATAAATAACCCCTGCAATTTGGGGAAGAAGGTCAGCAGACAAACCCTCTGGTGGATTGCCAAGAAAAACTAATTGGAAATGAAGTTCTGTCTACCCAGAGCTTCCCTCCCTCCACAGAGCCTGTTGTCCAGCCCTATTACTAATTTATATGAAGAAGATGTGGAGATTTTGGTTTAACATACAATTACCATAAGACAGCACCATCGCTGGAAACAAAGTGGACAAAATTTTAATCTCCATTACTCTAAGACCAAAGTTCCAGTGTTGTAAGGGACTTCAAAGGCCATCTAGTACAACCCTCCTTTGATGGGTTAGCTGAGAGGTTAATGGGCTGCAATCCATTAGTAATGTCAGAATAGATATGATAGAATATGCAGGATGGGCAAGCTTGGATGGACTGCAATATCTACTATTGGAGATCCAATTAATGAGATCACAAAGCACTGTACTAGTTGGTGGAAATCATTAAAAAGAAGAGGGCAAAAAAGAGAGATGGAGAGAGGGAGACAGAGAGAGACAGAAACAGAGATATGGAGAGAAACAGAGAGACAGAGACAGAGAGAAAGGAGAGAGAAATGGAGAGAGAGAGAGAGATGAAGAGAGCAGAGAGAGAGACACACACACAGAGAGAGAAAGAAATGGAGAGAAATGAGGAGAGAGAGAGAGAGAGAGAGAGAGAGAGAGAGAGAGAGAGAGAGATGAAAGATGAGAGAGAGAGGGACAGAGACAGAGAGACAGACAGAGAGAGAGATGAGGTGAGATGAGATGAGATGAGATGAGATGAGATGAGATGAGATGAGATGAGATGAGATGAGATGAGATGAGATGAGATGAGATGAGATGAGATGGGGAAGAGAAGACAGGGACAGAGAGAAAGAAGGATAGAGAAAGAGAGAGATGGAGAGTGGAGAGATGGGGAGAGAGGGATACCAAGGGAGATGTGGAGAGACGGATATGGAGAGAGGTAAAGAGAGAGAGAGATAGACAGAGACAGAGAGATGTGGAAAGAGTCAGAGGAAGAAACAGAGAGAGGGAGAGAGAGAGAGAGAGAGAGAGAGAGAGAGAGAGAGA
>JAJPUD010000901.1:326000-337718 GCA_023553655.1 Myrmecobius fasciatus
GAGAGAGAGAGAGAGAGAGAGAGAGAGAGAGAGAGAGATTGACACTGGGAGATGTAGAAGGAACTTATATTCTAGTGGAATGAAATATGGTTTAGGGAACCAAGGGTATTGCTTTTTTCAGAATGCTTAGACTAGAGCAAAAAAGACATGAATGCCATCTTCAAATATCTGAAAACCAATCAGAAAACATGTCTGTGTTTTCCCCTAACAAATGTTTGGTAACATTTTAGACAAAAAAGTTAATCAACCTTAAGGCAAAAATCTTTCTGTATTTTTTATTGAGTCCCTTTTAATATGTTATATTTTGGAAATTTTTTCTTAGATTTTGTATTTATGCCAGTATTTGACTTTTAAAAGTCCTTCTACTATTGTAGCATCTCTTGAATAAAAACATAATGTGACACTTAACCAAAATCCACTAATGTTAGCATCTGACAGCATGTCAGCTGCTCCACATCTTTAGTCTCCCACCTTAATCCTGAAAGGGAAGAATCACTTTCCATCACCGGTTGTCCAAAACTGACAATTGTTCCTTATTGTGAATCAGAATTTTTAGGTGCTTGCTTGTGACAGTCATTGATATTATTGCCAACTTTGCATATGTCATCTTTCTGGTTCTTTTTTTTAAATAATGTCCTAGACAAAGCAGACATGAGTCATGCAAGCCCCCCAGCCTTGTCCTCTAGCTCATAAGAATGAATCTAGGCAGGATGAATGAGACAGAGCTCATTGAACTTGTCTGGATTGGTATCATACTGGTCTCCAGTGGGTTGGAGGAGATAACCAAGAACCTTCTATTGGTCAAGGTTTCCTTCCTCATCATCAGATTGCTGTGAGGCTTTTATTGGAAACAAGGAAACCAACATATCATATTAACCTCTTAAATTTTGTGTTAACTTCACTTTACCTTTAAAAATTTCCCTCACTCACCATATAGATGACCTTATGGGAACTGAGAGAAGGTTCTCATAACTATGAGTTCTCATTCTTCAGAAATCATGTTTGAAAAGCCATTTCTGGCTGGACAATTAATCACTCAAGGATGTTTGGAGTAACTAGATGATGCAGTGATAAAATGCCAGGAAGCCTCATCTTCATGAGTTCAAATCTAGTCTCAGACACTAACTGGGTAAGTTATTTAATCCTATTAGGCTCCCTTTCCTCAAATGCAAAATGATTTGGAGAAGGAAAGGTAAAGCACTCCAGTACCTTTGCCAAGAAAACCCCAAATGGGATCATGAAGAGTCTGATGTGACAGAAAACCATAATTTAACAACCATAAATAACGTTTGCATTCTGCTTTGAAGTCTATAGTCAAGCATCCATATTTGGCTGAGTACCCCTTTGAGAAATTCATTAACATATTACCTTTTAAATGCAGAATGAAATTTATATTTTTGCACATGATCAATAGGGAAATTTGCTTCTCTTAACTAACCATATTTATTTTCTGTTTTTGTAGTTGTTATTCATAAAGGGATGATGAGGAGGAAGAGAAAATAAATGATTTTTAATTGGAAAAAAAGGGGATGTCACCTTTTAATTACCATGTGGTTGGCTTTAGTCTCAGTAATTCACTCTTATCCTAAGATTCCTTTCCAGAGAGGAGAATATAGCCATTCTTACCATGAAAGGCATGTTATTTAATTAGAATTGGTGGTTGATTGTTACATTCATTTTTTAACCACCATCTAAGGATGAACTAATGAGAGGAGGCTCTGCCATTGCTTTGTGATATTCATTGTAAAAGTCACATTATATTATGTACAATAGGTTAGGTGGACAGGCCTTTATTGCACTGTGGGAGAGCTCTACATTAGCACTTCCTGAGGGATTGTAAAATAGCTCTATCTGAATGTCCACTTCATTAGTGGAAAAATTTCTCTTCATTTTAGCTGCTGAGACCTTTCCATGGCAGACAGAATGACAACACTGGGCCTACCTTGAATTCCTTTTTTCACTCTTGCAAATGAAGTCTTAGAAACCAAAAGCTTTGCATCCCGTTGATTTCCAGATAAATGATTTTAAAGGTTTCTTTCTTTTTTTCCATGTTTAAACATCAATAATGATAAAAGGTCAGCACTGCTATATTTTGCATTTACGTGAAATCTCATCTTTTTAGAAATTCCCTACTCTTCAACTTTCTTTACCAAATGTTTCCATATTTCAATTAGTTCATCATTTTTCTTTATTTTTTTTAGCATGTAGCATAGTTCCTATTAAAGACTGGCAATTAAAAAAGAATACACTGGCATTCCACTTGCCCAGAAGTCAGTCTGCCAGCCTTTACACAAGGAGTAAATGCCAACAGTTTCCAATAACCAATCAATCCCCAAAAGCCCATTTTATATTCAACTTTATTCAAAGTACTAGAGATGAAAGACAAAATTAAAATATACCAACTCTCAAGGAGGTTTACTAAAAAGAGCCTTCACTCAAAACCACATTGACTCACTTAATAGTTCAGATATTTGGCATTTGGTAGCTGTGGATTTGTAAAAAGAGTGCTTGGAATTAAGAGAACTGAGTTTGAATCCCACCCCTAAACCTTCTAGCTATGTGGTTCTGAACAAATCACTTAATTTCTCTGAGACTCTAAATTTTCTTCTCTAAAATGGAGACCCATAGAATAGACTTCAAGGAGTTAGGACTGGAGATTATGTAAAGCACTTCATAAATCTTAAACCACTACCTAACCCTTAGTTATTATTTTCCAACCCAGAGCAAATTGAAATGAGAAAATTAGAATAACAAAAGCAGAAAGGGTTTTGAGGCAGAGATATAATAAGAAAGGGACTGCTTCCTACAGGAAGCTTTTTTCAGTCTCCTGGTTTCTAGTATTCTATTCCATCTCTTCCCCAATTACATTGAACTTTGTATGAATTTCATATTTATTTTAATTTGTACATGACATTTCCTCTCCTATAATGTAGGAGTAGTGATATCAGGGATTGATTTTTCTAATCCCTGTAGTATCAATATCTTGCATGATACTTAGCACACAGCAGGTACATGATAAATGCTTGTTGAATTAAATTAAAGAGAAGAGAACAATCTTTCTCAAACAAATATAAATGGAAGAAACATCAGACTTTAACATTTTAAAATTCAAAAATGTGTGAATATAATAATGGATTAATTATGAACTTGACCTTTCTCCAAGTAGAGTTGAATTCTCTTTAAGAAGAAAAATTTCTAAAAATCTTTAAATATTTTCCACCCCCAAATTGTTAAAATATTTTTGTCTTTTGACCCTTGAAAGGAAATAAGCTTCAGCTGTCTGAGAAATTCATTTTTCTAGAACAAATCATTCTCAAATAAATTCACACCATGAGATATTACTGAGAGTAACTATGATTGTTATGATATGGTAGTACTTTTGAAAACCAAACAGACTCCTGGCTTCCTGGGTCCCCCCAGGGAGATTTAAAGGGCCTCTATTCATCTACTCATAGACTTAAAAGCAAGTCTATCAGAAGTTACTGTAGATGATCTTTGATATGGTTGATACCATCTATGAAATGGGGATAATAATAATAGTACTTACCCCTCCAGAGTTGTAGTGGTGATTAAATAAAATAATTGTTAAATAATTTCTGTACTATCTGGAATATAGTAGATACCATATAACTATTAGCTATTATTATTATTATTGATGAAAATATTTTTAAAGAGCTTCAAATATCCAAAGAAAAGAACAATTGCTCAGGGAAATGTTATAGTTAAAAGGTTGTCAGAGAATGAGGAATAGTAGATCACTCATTCAAAGACCTCAGAGGGAGTTAACTCTCTGGAGGGATTCTCTCTAGGTCAGGGTCAGACCTGGGCACTCAAGGCTCAGGGCTATTAATTTTATCAGTCCCTCTGAATGTAAGCAAGCTTGGAAGAACTCCCAATAGCCGGACCAATAAACAAGAAAAAGTTGCTATTTTAGCTGGAGACTTTTGATGGGACAAACATTTCCCAATGCCTCAAAACAGATACCTCTGTAATGGTTTCCTGGCCTGTGTCCTGCTTATTTCCCTTTATCTCCACCCTATTTCAGAGAGGTGGCCTGGCCCTCTAGATTTATCTACCTCTCTGGATCTATTTACATTACAAACTCATTGACTTGGCCCAGACTTTGTATTCCCTGTAGCCTTTCAAATAATGTCCTGGATCACATCCCATTCTACAGTAGAGCCTCTTCCTGTTAATTGTTTGTGATCCTTTGACATGAGCAGAGAGAATTAGATGATCTTAAGGAAAATTTTCTTTGATTTACAGAAGCTTGATTGTAGGATATTGGATGGAGAGTTGAAAGGGACCCTGGAGATCACCTGGGCCAACCCCATCATTTTATAGATAAGGAAAGCAAAGATAAACACAGAAAAAACTGTGTACTCAGATTCTTACCATTTCCCTAGGCTGTCTCCAAAATGAGGAATCATTCTTCTCCATTGCATAAAAACTTCTGTCCCAAGAACCAATATCAACTCTCTAGTAGCAGAATACCCTCACCATTACATGATGCTGGATTGGTACTGAAAATTCTGATACTTTGGGCTCCCTTTATCATATATACTGTTCCAAGAGTTTTTAATTTGGAATGGTGAACTTATTTTTTTCACAATAGTTTAATAAGTGTATTTCAATATGATTGGTTTCCTTTATAAATCTATAGATTTTATATTTTTTCATTTAAAAAATATTATTCTGAAGAGGAAGTCCATAGGCTTTAACCACATTATCCCAAAGGTCCATGACACAAGAAAGATTAGAGAGCTTGTTTCTAAGCAGACCAGCATCCTATGTCCTTCTTGGGATACAGCTAAAGAGTTTCAAGTTTTCTTTATATTAAGGCACACTTTTAAAAATTGTTTTTAAGACTGGTTCTTCTTATCCAGTTCAATTTGGGAAATGTAGTGGCCACACATGGGGTCAATCCCAATAAAGAGAGGAATGGAAGCTATCTGCTCCATTTTTCTGAACTACACCAGGTCTTTCCCCCTAGGGTAGCCTAGTAGCCTTCCACTTCCTGGAGCACATTAGTGCCAGATAAAGAGCAGCCCCCAAATTGACTTAAGCTCTATTGTAGCTCAGAATGCCTGAATCTAAAGAGTCCACCTTTCTTAGTCTCTCCAAGAGCAGGGACTACTGGCATGTGCCACCATGCCTGGTTTTTATTTGTTGGTTGGGAATCATTTGTTTGTTTTTTAAGCCACATTCTTATGGGGAGATTCTGGGAAAGAACCTGTTTTTTAAAATAAAATATAAGATACTTTTTAGTTGGTTAGATCATTACCTAGCAGTCATGTAAAACATTGAAGTATGGTGTCAGTATAATTAAGTAGCTCACTTTAGATCAGTGTCTCTCTTAGAGGGGGTTAAATAAAATTTTAGTCAATGAATAATCTATAGACTGAATTTGAAGTCAGAGGATTTGTGTTTGAATCCCAGTTCTGCCATCTGTAGGACCTATCTGTCCATTAATCTCCCTAAGCCTCAGTTTCCTCAGGTGCAAAATAAATATTGATCTAAAGAGGAAATCAGGTGGCTAAGTGATGAGAGTTCATGAAACTCAGCCTAAACTCCTTCAGGGCAGGGTCCATCTCTTTCTGTATCCCCAGGATATAGCATAGTGCCTGGAGCCTAGTAAGTCCTTAGTAAAAGTTTATTGAATTGAATTGAATTGCTAGATGTGGTAGAGGATTTCCCTGAGCTTGAAATGTAGCCTTCTATTGGGAAAAGGGAAATTCCTGGGCAGCCTCCCATAACTTCAGATTTAAGAGTTTATGGAGTCAACCTTCTGGAGGGAGAAGGGGAAAGTCAATGTAGCACCAGCCTTCTAATGGCAGAAAGGGATTATGTATGTGTATACATATAAACCTACACACATGTGTGTGATATATCTATGTGTGCAATACATGCAAACATACATAGACCTACAGCTAGAAACCAAGAGGAGGAATCTGTGCCATCATTTAAGAGAGAGCAAGAGATGGGAATTTTGCCTTCTGATATTCTAGTGGCAGAAGGGAATTACACCTGTGTCTTTATGTACTTACATATACATATACATATATACATACATAGACTACAACTGGAAACCAAGTGTAAGAATATATGAAATGATATTTGGGAGCAAGAAATGGGAATTTTGCCTTCTAAATATTCTAGGGGCAGAAGGATATTACATGTGTGTGTTTGTGTATATACATATATAGAGAAAGACAGTTTATATGTGCATACATACATAGACCTACAGCTAGAAATCAAGTGGAAGAATCTATGCCATGATATGAGAAAGGAAGAAATGTGAATTTTGCCCTCTAATATTCCAGTGGCAGAAGGGGATTATATACGTGGTTTGTGTACATATGTATACATATATATGTATATATGTATACACATATATATAGAGAGAGAGACCTATAACTGGAAACCAAGTGTAAGAATTTATGACGTGATATTGGGAGCAAGAAATATGAATTTTGCCTTCTAATATTCTAGTGGCAGAAGGGGATTACACATGTGTATTTGTGTATACATATATATATAGAGAGAGAGAGAAAGACAGTTTATATGTGTATACATACATGCATACATACATAGACCTGCAGCTAGAAATCAAGTGGAAGAATCTATGCCATGACATGAGGAAGGAAGAAATGTGAATTTTGCCCTCTAATATTCTAGTGGCAGAAGGGGATTATACATGCGTGTTTGTGTATATACATATATATAGTGTATATATGCATACATATATACACTTATATATATATACACACATAGACCTACAACTGGAAACCAAGTGGAAGAATCTATGCCATGATATTTGGGAGCAAGAAATGTGAATTTTGCCCCCTTATATTTTAGTGGCAGAAGGGGATTATACATATGTGTTTGTGTATATACATATATATAGACATAGTGTATATATGTATACATATATATGTATATATACACATAGACCTACAACTGGAAACCAAGTGGAAGAACCTATGCCATGATTTTTGGGAGCAAGAAATGTGAATTTTGCCTTCTAATATTCTAGTGGCAGAAAGGGATTACACAGGTGTGTTTGTATATATACATATATACGCATAGACAGTTTATATGTGTGTACATACATACATACATACATACATACATACATACATACACAGACCTACAACTGGAAACCAAGTGGAAGAATCTATGCCATGACATGAGGAAGGAAGAAATGAGAATTTTGGCTTTGCTATTAGCATGAGTTATTTGTACACTGAAGATTGAAGATCGAATTAAAATTGGGATTACTTTTGTAGTAGCCCCAAGGTTTTTTTTTCTTTTCAGGTAAGATCCAGGGCACCTCAGTACACATAAGACTGGGTGCCTGGGTTAAAATGAGGGAGTCAAAGAAGCATCATAAGATTTCCCCTTTATTATTTTTATGCATGCTGGAATAAATGTAATACTATGTCTAATATATTCATTGTTTCTGGTGTCTCAGTTCATGTCTTCCCAGAGTTTCCTTCAGGAAATTTCAGAATACAACTTGAATATATCATTTACCTCAGTCCTTCCAATTATGATTAAAAGGGCAGCCGCAGGTCATACATAATAACTATCCCAAAAAGTAATGAAATAAACATTAAAAAACTAGGGCCCAAATCTTGCCAACTTCTAGCATTTAACAAGACAGAGCCAGAATAGTCAATAAATGCAGGAAAAAAAATTTGTTTTGCATCCTTTTTCTTCTGCCTTCTTTTCTTTCTTCCCTTCCTCCTCCCAATTATTTTTCTTCCTTATCTTCTCTTATTCTATCAAGGTGTATACCTAATTTTATTGATTTCCTTCTGTATTACATCATGCAGGTTCAATGTTTCATATCTGCCATGCTTTATAAATACCATAATATTTTATTATAAACATATCATAATTCATTTATCAATTTTCCAGTTGTTGGACATACAAGTAGTTTCCAGTCTTTTACCATAACAAATAGAGCATCTGTGGACATTTTTGTATAGATAGGTCCTTTTATGAAATTTTTCTGATTGAGTAATGGGAATAGAATCTCTGGATTGAATTGATCATCTGATTGATTTTCTGACTTTTGCCATATTGCACTCCAAAATGTTTGCACCAGAAAAAATCCCACCAACTATAGTGTTTTTTCACAGTCGTGTCAACTTAGAATTTTATAATTTTAATAGCTTTACTCTTCCAGAATATGTTAGACTATTTTAAGGTTGTCTTGATTTGCATTTCTCTGATCTTTAGGGAGTTTAATCATCTTTCATGTATTTCCTTCTTTATAAGTTGTCTATCAAATCTTTGATCATTGCCAGAGATGTGTATTATTAATCTTATAGATATGAATCGTATTCCTAAAGATTCTAAAAATCAAAGTTTTACTTATTTACTTCATTTATTTCCTTCAATCTCCTTATCTTTCATTTCTGAAGATGATATTTTGGGTTGTACGAGAGTCTTCTTGTATAATTAAGCCCATAGACTTTTGTCTCTAATGATTTGTTTTATTTCTTTCACTGATAAGAAATGTGTTTCCTTTACAGAGTGTAAACATATTCTTCCAGCTTTTTAATTATTTTTAATGTTTATTTATCTGATCCAATTAGTTTACTGTGGTTTAAGATATAAAGTGAAGTTCCAAACTTTTGTTTTTGTTATCTATCCATTAAATTTCTCCTGTAACTTTTGATAGCGATTCCATTTCTCACTGTTTTTAAGGTGGGTTTATCAAATCCTAATCTTTTATATTTCTTGAATTCTATTCCTGGAATCTCTATTTTGTTCCATTGATCTTTTTCTCTGTTCTTTTTCTATTACCAGGCAGTTTTCATAATTATTGCATTATAGAACATTTTGATATATGATAGTATTAGTCCTCTGTCAATGGATTTCTCTTTCATTATTTCTCTTGCAGTTCTTATCCAATTCTTATTCCTTATGAATATGATTATGGTTTTATCTAATTTTATGGATTTTTTTAAATTTTGGTATTGTATTAAATCTCTTAGTATATAAAATGTATCACCATGTTTGCTGTGTCTGCTTGACCCAACCCTGAGCAGGGTATATCTGTTCCATTTATTCACTTCTTTGATTTCTGACAAAACAATTGTGGAGCCAATTTTTAGAGGTCTCTTTATGTCCTGAGAAAATAGTGACCAACTATTTGATACATTTTGTTGTTAATTTAAGAAATATTTCTCTACTAGCTGATCCTGGTTTGTAACAGTAGTAGTATGTAGAAAAGTAGATTAGATTTTTTTAAGTTTATCCTGTATCCTGATATTTTATTAAAGTTATTTAGTACTCCATTAATTTATGTGGCTGATTAGCCTGAGTTTATTGGGTATAAAATTATATTGTCTCCAAATAGAAATATTTTAGCTTACTCATTATCCATGATTTGTTAACTTGCACATAGTGATTTGCACATAATAGGTGCTTAATAAATATGTGTTAAATTTAATTGGTTTGAATACTAATTTCTTTGTTTTCTTTTTCATGCTTTATGACCATGATTTCTGCAAGTATATTAAATAGTAATGACAAGAATAGTCATCCTGAAAGCATCTGCTTTTACTAAGAATGTGTCTATTATTACCCATTACAAATAATATTAGTTTATGATTCTTACATGTATTTTTTTATCTTTAACACAAAAGTCCTTCCTATGCTATATACTTTTAATATAATTGGACACTGTATTCTGAGATATAATGGATAGAATGCAGAAATAGAATCAAGTGATATTAAGGTTATTATCAGGTCAATTAAGATCAGGAAGAGGGACATTCAAATCCAATCTCAGACACTTATTAGATATATGCTCTTGGGTAAGTCACTTAGCCCATCTCAATCTCAGTTCCTTTTTTCTTTGAACTGAGTATATAAAAGCATCTATTTCACAAGATTATTATACAAATCAAGTATCTGTAAAGGGCTTCACAAACCTTAAAAGCACTATATAAATGTTGGCTATATTCTTATGAAATGATATGATCAGATACTCTTATTTGTTTTCTCTTGCTGATGAAAAATATGTACTGCTAGTTGTTTTTCTGGTATTAAACTACCTTTGCATTTCCTTTATAAATCCTACTAGATCCCAATGGATTTTTAAATATTATTGTTGCATTTTATTTTGAATATTTTATTTAATGCTTTCATATCAATACTCACTGATATTGGTCTATAATTCTCGTTTCTTTTTCCAGTTTATCTTTGGTTTAGAAATTGATACTATATTTTCCTTATACAGAAATCCGTCTACCATCTTTCTCTATTTTGAAGCCTTCTATAGAATGTAAATGTTACTAGTTCTCCGAATTTGGTAAGAATTACTTAGGACTCTACCCTGTTCTCAGAGTCTTTTTCAAGAGTGGAATAAATTTTTAATGGCTGATTTTATAATTTTTTTATTCCTTTTGCCTTTGTCATGATCTCTCTTCCTTGTTTATAATTTTGTGCATTTGTATTTGTTTTCTCCCTTTTAAAATTAGACTTGTTAGTGGCTTATTAATTTTATTAGCCTACTCAAAAAGCCAGCCTTTTTCATATTTTCAGTTGTATTGATTTTGGCTCTGATCTGGTTTATTTCTCTCCTTCTTTCTCTTGTTTTGTTACTTTGTCCTCTTTCTAAATTCTAAGTTAATTAATTTTCTCATTTTATTGGTAAAATAATTCAGTTTATTAATTTGCCTCTCAGGAGAGTTTTGGCCACCCCCACACTCTCATAGATTTTGCTATATAATATCAGTTTTGTCATTACCTTGGATGTAATTTGTTATTGTTTTTATGATTTCACAACTTGAACTCAATTTTTATTCTATCAACTATATCATTGCCTATTACTGCTTTTATAGATGATGGTCCACAAGTATAGAAAGGAAGGAAACAAGCATTTTTATAGTGCCTACTATGTGCTAGACATTTTGCTGAATACCTAGCACATATTATCTCACTTGATTACAACAACCTTGGAAAGTGATACTGTTATAATCTCCATTTACAGCTGAAGAAACCAGGCAGACAGTGGTTAATTGGCTTACCAAGGATTATATAGCTGAGAAGTGTTCAAGGCTGGACCTGAACTCATCTTCCTGACTCCAGCTACATTGTATAGGAGTTTTGTGTTTATGTTATTTCCTTGACTCTTCTTTGTAGCCCAGCATTTGAACAATTCACATGTAGGTTTCATGAATGCTGCAGCCGACAGTCTGTTCTTTGCTTGTCCCATTAATTTAAGCGCTCAATTTCTATAAGATATTATTAATGCTAACATTGTAGCTTCATGATCTGTCCACCAAGTCTGACATTGGGTCTGATTCTTCATCGTTTGCAATCAACACTCCCAGAAATCTAGAGTCTGTTCTTTTTATGGAACTTTGTGACATTTGAATATATTTACCCTCTTAGCCATGTTCTCCATTGTCTTCAAATTCCAGAATGTTCATATATTGGCATCTTAAATCTGAATTTAATTTCCTTGTCTGATTTTCCTTATTCTCTTTTACTTGGTCTTGTAGTCCATGAGGTCATAGAGAGACAGACATGACTGAACACAATATTCTCTGATGTCTTTCTAAAAAAAAGTTACTTGAATGATGTTTTTAAGAGTAGTTCTTGTAACTTAAGAAAGTAGTCCTTACAGTAGCAGTAAACTGGGAAAATATTTTTACATCCAAAGGTTCTGATAAAGGCCTCATTTCTAAAATATAT
>JAJPUD010000901.1:342718-352730 GCA_023553655.1 Myrmecobius fasciatus
AAAAAAAAAGAAAGTAGTCCTTACATAAAGCCATAAATTATTGTTTTCTAGAGAAGAGATGACTATAAATAATAATAGAACTTAAAATGTCTGAGCTGG
Organism: Myrmecobius fasciatus; assembly: GCA_023553655.1. Taxonomy (NCBI): domain Eukaryota; kingdom Metazoa; phylum Chordata; class Mammalia; order Dasyuromorphia; family Myrmecobiidae; genus Myrmecobius; species Myrmecobius fasciatus. The sequence continues at coordinate 342,818 of JAJPUD010000901.1, forward strand.
AATGGAACTTGATATCTCCTGGTATAATTCTCTTATTTAAGAAAATATATATGATAATGATGCCTTTTGTTTTTCACATCATGGTCATTTCCCTGCACTAAGCTCCTGCCTTATTTCATTAAAAAATTAAAGTAAGTAAAGCTCAATAACATAATGATCAGGTCTGTGCATTGTTTAGCATTTGTAGTCTACCCTTACCTTTTTTTAACAAAAGCTTCAAAGTATATTTTGTTTTCTATTCTCTGATACCAGTATCTGCCACTGTGCTTAATGAATTTAGTCACCTTTTCAGTTTTTTTTTTCTTTCATTTACATCATTACAATTAATCAGCAAGCATTTTATAAATGTGATGCACACTGTGGATATAAATCCAGAGAAATCGACAGTCCCTACACTCAAGGGAGTATATTATATTCTTCTTAGAGAGGTAATAAGTATATGTATGAACATATACGAATGAAAATAACAAATTCCATGAAGGTCAGAGCATTAATTAGGCACAGCCTATATGTCAGATATGCAGGCTTATTATTTTTGTTATTCTCTTGGTCCTGTTCTCCCTAATGTACATCCGTTTACAGTTTTTCTTGTTTTTCAGTTTCGCTTGTTTCTCCAATTTTCTCATATGGTCATTTTTTAACAGCCCAATAACATTCTACCACATTCAGATATGAGATATTGTCCAACCATTCCCTAATTAATGAGTACTCATTCTATATCCTTTCTTTTTTTGCTTCTATAAAAAACTTTTACTCTGAATATTTTTGGTACATGTGTAACCCCATCATTTTATAGATGAAGAATTTGAGATCTGGCTTTCAGAATTGACTTGTACAAGGTCAGGCATTCAGTTATTTGCCAAGTCAGTATTCAAGCCAGTTTGTGATTCTGTTCTATCACACAACCTCTCTTTGATTATCATTCTGAAATAACTGTGCAAAAAATAACTCACATTTCCCCCATCCACTTAAGGCAGTATGTGTTTTTAACCATAGTATTTGACCATCCTCATTCTTCTCTAAAATTTCCTAGAAATGTATGACTGCCAAAATTCACTAAAATTTGACAACAAAATGCCACTTCTAATCCCTCTAATTTTTATGTGTTATCTTTTCCCTAAACCTTCCCTGTTTTTGAACTTCCCTATTACTGTTAAGGAAACCATCATTATTTTATTCATTCAGATTTGCAATCTAGAACATCTCTCATTCCTTAATCTCACTCATTCCCCATATCCATTCTCTTGCTATTTCTCCCTTCACATCTCTCCTACATATCATCCCTTCTTACAATTACCACACATATAACAGACCCTTGTCACCTCAAGACTAGACTATTGCAATGCTATTGTGATTCATTTTCTACGAGGACCAATAACTTCCCCTGTAGCATGAATTTCCATGATCATACATCTATACAGCAGTAGTTTCTTCCAGAAATCAGTTTAGTCCTTTTCAAAGGATGAGATCCTCTCTCATATTTGCTATTGTTTCTAGCCCCAAGAGAGATTTATATATCAAAGAGAGTTGGAATTCTGTGTTAGGATGGGACCAAGCCATGCTAAATAAAGAGTTCCCTAGAGTCTCTACCAAAAATCAAAAATGAAATTGATTTTTTCTCCTTTGTGTGTTTAAAAAGAACAGGAAAAGGAGGGAAAAGATTAATTTGGAGTTTTGTTTATTAACTGGTTCAGGATTTTGTGGTTTTAGCCTTGAGAAATTGAAATCCTGCCAGAAAAAAAATTCCCATACTGAAATTAAGCTTATAAGAGTTAGAACTAAAAATGATTATAGTTATTTTCATGAAATATCTTCATATTACAAATGAGAACATTGAGGCCCAGAAAGAAGAAATTACTTTCCCAAATCATGGCAAATCATGGAGGCCTTAGATAAATTAAAATTACCCAAGACCGAGGTTATCTCCATTTCACTAACAATAACTCTTCTCCTTCCTGACTTGCCTGTTCACATTCTACTCCTTCTTTTTCAAGACTTTACTCCAACCTACATTTGGTTCCATAGCTAATGGCTGCAATCTGTTCTATAGATTTATATAGTTAACAACTATTATGTAATCAAACTCTATCTTGGTAAGCTCCTTCATTTTTTAAAATACATTTTTATTTCTATCTTATGTTTTTATGTTTTAAATGCTATGTTTTTATTTCTATATCTTTATGTTTTCAATCTCCCTGTGTCCTTATTCTTACCTCCTTCCTAAAGCCATCTTTATTTTTAAAAGAATCTTTTTAGAAAAGTAAAAAATAAGGAGAAAAAAATTAGTCAAATCAACTAATACAATGAAAAAAAATCTGACAGTATATGCAATGTTCCACACTTGTATAAACCTACCTCTCCAAAAGTGTGTTTCCTCATAACTCTCTTGTAAGCCATGACTATTCTTTGTAATTGCGTAAAATTTAGTTTTTATTGTTTCATGGATTTTGCTCTATTGCATTTTTTCATTATTGCATGGGTTGCATAATAGATGTTCGATAAATGCTTATTGAATAAAATTATTGTTTTCTTGGCTATCTGTTCAATGCAAGACTTCCTATACTTCTCTATATGCATTTTTTCTTAAAGCACATTAATGATCCCTCATAATCTTGGGCCATAATTTGTTTGAACATTCACCAATTGACAAAGAGCTACTTTATTTCCATTTCTTTGCTTCCCCCCCAAAAAAACACTCATCACTACATATATTTAATGAACATAAAGTCTATCTTTTTGATCAATTGCCTTCTAGAGATATATGCCTAGTAATGGACTCATGGTGTCAAAGACAATGAATTTTAACCACTTTATTTGCATTATTCCAAATTACTTTCCAGAATAGCTGTACTAATTCACAGGTCCAACAGCAATGCATTAGTGTGCCTATCTTTCCACAAGCCCTCCAGCATTGAACCCTTTTATTTTTAAAGTCTCTGCTTTTTTTATACCATTTGCAAGATGCATTAAATTGAAGCTAAAAAGCCTCTTAGTCTCTGCTCTGCTATTTGCTAAGGCAGGCTTTGTATGACCTTGGGCAAACTACTTAAATTTCCTGATTCTTTTTCCTCATTAGTTTATTACATGATCCCTAAGGATCTTTCCAGCTTCAAACTTACGGCCTTATAACACCTGTGATATACCTCTAAGATCTCTCCCAAGATTTACTTTGTCATCCTTACCCTAATTGGGGCTCAGGTTATGAAACAGCCCAAAGCTATGGATACAGCCACTATTTATTGTAATATTTATATATTTCTGAACTTTTTAACATAAATAAAGCTGTGCTACCATTTTTATTAGGTTCATTTTTTTTGGTCCAATGAAGTTTCTGGCTATTTTGCTACAGCCCTATTTTCCCATAAACCTTATAATTTTTATTGCATGATATTACATAGCAAAGTGCTTTTAGGGCCTGTGCATATTCACATTATAGCAGAACTGTCTGTACTTAAAACCTTCCCATTTAGAAGGACCTCTCTTACTGAGTACTCTACTGACAGAGCTTTTGAGAACCAATCATCATTTCTATTCTGTGATGAGACATTGACAACAGATCTGAGTTAGAAATATCTTCCTCACCTTGTACATTTTCTTGTTATTGGTACAGATTTAGAGGCAATAAGAATTTTTCATCCCCCTTTCCCCCCCTTTTTTGGGTAATAAGGCCAAATTCTTCTGAGCAATTATAGCTCTAATCCTGTAATTACTTTTGAGGACCTCTTTGGCAATTCAGTGAAGTTTAGGAATTCTTTCTTAGAATAATATTTTATTTAAATGCATAAATTAAAATAGGATTTCAAAGGAAACCAATTATATTGAAACATAGTTGTTTTAAAAAATAAAACAAGTTCATTGTCCTCAGGTTAAGAATCCCTTATCTATAGAGAATCTCTTTTCTATTTGGACTCTGCAATGGATATAGCTATAATAGAGGGGTTTATTATTATTATTATTATTAACATTATTACTAGCATTTATATAGTGCTTTAAGGTTTACATATATTGTCTCATATTATTTATCTACTTTGGTAATCATATCTCTTCAGTACCTTCACTATCTTCTGCCCCTCTGATTAGAGAGCTGGAGAGTAAAACAAAAAATTCCTCCAAAGCCTCCACTTAAAATGGGCTCACAAACTAGTCAACTTTTCTTTTTCTATCAGTTCCCTACCTTGGACTTAGACTTCACCATGTCCCCCTGTTATATGAATTCTCCTTACTCCCACCCTATTATTCTTATCCCCAGCACTTAACATAGTACTTGACAAATAGTAGGTATTTAATAAATGTTCATTGAGTAACGTTATTATACTTAACATTTATATGTTTTAATGTTTGTATATGTTACCTCATTTAGTCAATAACAGTAGCAAGCCCTTCTGATAAGCAGATTTCCCTATTCAATACTTGATAAGATATTAATAATCAGTGTCATGAAATTAAATTTCTTTTGTTGTCCTATCTTTCAAGGAAAAGTTATGTGATTTTACTATGCACATGTGTGATCCTCCTCCCTATCTACTGCTCTGCAAGAAGAAGGCCTTTAAGGCAGCATTTCATTCTATAGAATCAAATGTGTTTTTGTTTTTGTTTTAGTCAACACACAGTAAGCATGGTGGAATCTTATAATTTCTGCCCCCTTTCAATCCATTTGATATTTTCTTAAGAATTAGCACAAATTCTTGATCCCATATATAAAGGTATTATTTAATTTAATTTCATCCATGTACTTATTGTCCATGAGATTAAACTTTTAATCACTCTACCCAGAATACTGTAATACTTATTAAAGGTGATGAAGGGGGGAGTTTAACCTAGTCTTGTAAAGTCTCACATTGAAGTAATGTCAGATCATTGTGAAAGATTTATGAAAAACACCAAGTCAGAGATCATCATATCTGGAGAAGTGAAATACACACATGCAAATGCACATTAATGCTATGAAATTGACTTAACATTATGCTATATGCATTTGCAGGATTCTAATATGTAATTACATAGAATGAGTTTCAGGAATTAGTGATGTAAATTATAGACAGAAACTTAAGATATATTAAGAAAATACCAGAAATAAACAATAGTTCTGGTTAGTAAGTTTATCTGCTTAAAACAAATAGAAGAACAATCTATATTTGTGACTCCACCCTCTCTGATTTCTCAAACCCCTTCCCCTAAAATAGTTTTCTATTTGTTTCAAGGCATAAGATAAGCTATTTTAGTATTAAGGCTTTTTTTTTCTTTTCTTCTTCTATTCTTTCCTCAATAGGTTCAGGGTCCTTACGATGTCACCAAGTCCTAATATTTCAAAGACTGTCTAAATTAATATCTCTCAAACCCCCAGACTCTGGCATGGAATGAAAATTGTTTTTGAAACTGCTTCAAGAATTAATATTAGAGAATAGAAGGTTTTCCTCTCAGCAAATTGAAGCTGAATAAATTGTTCTCTGTCTCCTTAGAAATGGAATTGATTGTTGGAGGTTAGTACCACTATGCAGTGACAAAGCACAGAAATGTGTGGGGGTGAGGATGAGGGGGAGATGAGATTGCTTCTCTTTTCTTAGAATTACAGCCAGATATCTGTTTCTTAAAACTTGGCACAGATGCTAAAATACAGGGAGTGAGTATATAAGCTTTGTGTTATATTAAAGACAGTAGGATCTTATAGATCATTACTGTCTCTTTTCTTTTAATACTGAATACCAATAGAGCTCATAAGCATTCCAAGCCTCACTGCTCACATTGTTACCTTTCTGACATGACTGAATTGAAATTCGCATCTACAGAACTGTGGATTATTTCTTACTTGTGATTGATAGAACAAATTTGTGAGATTTTACTTTTTGAGGTTCTCAACCTTCAGCCCTTCACAGATTTTATGCCACGGATATGAAAGCGAGTAGGGATTTACTACTTGCCTACATCCCTTCCTCTTTAAAAAAATATTAATATTATCTTTATGTTTTTTAAAATTATCTTTATTTTCTGATATAGCTCTCCTCCCTGCCCCATACAAAAAGCCATTCCTTAGAGAAGAATTTAAAAGCAAAAGGGGAAAATGGTAAAACTAACCAATGCATCAATCAAATATTCTATATTCTACATCCCTTGTGTTTTACCTCTGCAAAAAGAGAGGGAAGTATCTTCTCATATTTCTTCTTTGGGAATGTTTGGTCATTATAATTATACAGCATTAGTTTTGTGGATTTTAAAATAAATTCTATTTATATTGTTATAGTCATTAAGTACATTAACTGTTGCTCTATTTTGTGTCAATTCCTAAAAGTCTTCCCATGCTTCTCTGTATTCTTCATATTTGTCATTTTTTAGTTTAGTACTATTCTATTGTATTCATATTCCACAATTTATTTAGTCTTTCCCCAACTAACAATATAGCCTTTTCTCTTAAGTTAAACAGAAGTGGAAGGTATAGTCTAGTATTACACTGATCATTTAAATAGTTCAATTTTGTGATCATTTTTGTTTATTCTGACTAGGATGCCTCAGAATATATCAGGTACAGAAACTAATAATTAGAGGAAGGAGAGAGGCTACTTTTATCTTGAGAAGCTTTTTGTTTCTTTTTTACAAAATTGACTTTCTTCAATTCCTCTCTCCCCACTTTTTCCCCAAAATTTGAACTCTAATTGAACTTAGCTCTTTTCCCTCCTTAAAGAAAAGAAGCCTCAATTCACCTGTAGATAGGTGGATGAGTTTGGTTAGTTGGAGGAGAATAAACTAGGGAAGGATATATATTTTAAAATACCTTGGAGTATGTATTTAAATGTATGGATAATGGGGGCAGTGGATGAATGTAACCTATTCCTTTATTCCCTGTCTCAAACATATTTACAGAATTTGGTTGCATTGTGGGAGATGAGGAAGAGCTGGGAATGAGGTATCTCTTCCATTCATGAAGCCCAAGGTTACTTCCATTGTCTTAAAAATTCTTTAGTCTTTAAAAAAGGAATATAATAATATTCAGATTATATGATATACTATAGGATGCATTGTTATATGATATTTTATGGTATAGCACATATGTAATTTCCATGTAAGAATACATAGATACCCATGTTCAGGACATTGGTCTATGTTTTGCATTTTTTATCCACACTATGACAAAGACCATGATGAGAATAAAATGTAGGAGGAGCAATGAGCCACACTTATTTAAAAAAATAAGTTTTAATATAAATTGACTAGTGTCCTTTCATGAAAAGAAGGCTCCTGGACCCTGCAGAGAAAAGAGTACAAGACAGTAGAAAGACTTATTTTCTCTCTCAGAAGACTCATGGGGCTATGACTTCTTTGTAAGAAAGTATCAGCTGCAATCAGCAAATCCCTACATTATTTCCCTATTCAGAGTGCACTAAAGAAAATTCCAAATAAAGACAGCAAACAGGTCAGCCCTGTCTCCAGCTTTTTTGGAATAGTGAGCTCAGACAGGAGTTTCCATGTTGGTGACCCATGCATTAGTGTTATGACAATGGTAAATAGAAGGAAAGATTTCTGAATCTTATTATTGGAGATATTATTATTATTGGACATATTGACTATAACCTCATTCATTTGAAGGAATAGTCAGTATCACTACTTGGATTCCATTGTTTAGAGCCATGTAGGAATAATTTCAGAAATGAGAAGGTATATCTGTTAATGAATAATAAAATAATTTTTTATAAACTTTCTCCTTTTCATCATTTGATTGCAGACAGTCTTGTCTTTATATTCCCAGTCCCTAGCTCAATGACTTGTATGCAGTACTCGTGCTAGGCACTTAATAAATGCTTGTTGATTTGGAGGAATCAACAAGAAATACAAATAGATCTGACTTCACTAGAATCTTATGTTCTTTTGTTTTTGTTTTTGTTTTCTTTTTGTAATTGGGCTCTTTTGTTTAGTTCGTATTTGGAAAGGTATTTACAGCCTGTTTTTCATACCCTGCTGGGGTGGATCTGTTAGTAAAGAGTCCAGAAATAACTGTACAAGAAGCTGCTTTGCTTGATTTCCAGTCAGAATAACTTCACGAAATGGCACAAGGAGAGTGAGAACATCTATCCTTCCTAGGACCAACAGATCTATACAAACATACAAGAGACAGTCAGTCTTTGTAATGTTTACCTATGCCAACCTTCCTGCCTCAGAGATGATTCAAGTTAAAAAAAAAATTAGCTACAAGCCAGTGTTTCCTTTGCTCCAGCCCACTGGAGCTGACCAGAACAAGAAATTCAGTTCAGATTAACAAGAGACCTGGCTAGTGCCTCTGTGAATAAATAAAAGAATATTCAGTTCTTTAAAATAGTTAGAACAGGGATATAAATATTCGGTGACTAACTTGATTGGAAACGGTGTCTCAACCATTCATTGAGACCAGAGAGAAAGATACGTAGAAACATGCTTTCATTTGCCTAATGAGCCTGCCCCCACCATCTCTTCTCAGCAGCAATAGCATCAATGACATTTATTGAGAACTTCCAGTATGCTATTTATGGAGGTACTAAGATGAATGATCCATGGTCCATGACCTTCAGAATACCCACATTCTTTGGGAGAGGCAGAATATCTAATATTCTATAAATATCTAATCTATTAAAAATCTATAAAAAAATCTAATAAATAAAAGGATGAATAGCAAAAAAAATCACAGAATAAGCCAAGTGCCAAGTGAAGGTAGTAGATGTTGAGTTCTAGTTCAGAAAGAGTAATCACAAATGGAGTTGAATTTTGGTGATATAGATAGGTGGTACAGTAGGTAGAGTATCAAGCCAGGAATCAGAAAGAACTGAGTTCAAATGCAACTTTGAACATTTCCTGACTAAATGACCCTGACTAAATTTCAAATGTCTGTCTGCCTCAGTTTTACCAACTGCAAAAAAAAAAATAACTCCCAGTATTATTGTAAGGGTTAAATAAGATAATATTTTAAAAGTTCTTAGCACAGTGCTGGATCCATAATAAGTGCTATATAAATACTTATTCCCTTCAACCTTTCACCCTTTTTTAATCATTCAGTGAACAGATTACCACACATCCACTGACCCCGAACATTTTCATTGGCTATTCTGAAAGCCTGAGCTTTCTTGCTCTTCCTTTCTATTTCCTGGTTTCTCTGACCTTTATCAAGTCTTCTGCAAGAGTCTTTTCCCAGCTCTCCTTAACTTTAGTGCCTTCCATTTAAGACTATCCCCAAATTATTCTGTCTAGACAGTATCGTTTTTGTACATAGTTATTTGTGATTGTTGATTCTCCATTAGACTGTGAATTATTTGAGAGCAGACTATTGTTTTTAACTTTTTTTGTATCCCCAGTACTTAGCATAGTATCTGGCATATTGTAGGTGCTTATTGACTTGACTATACTGTACACAGATAAGTCTGACTCTTCTACAATTTTGTAAAGCCTTATACTTTCTCTATCCCAAAGCTGGTCTTAATCATCTAATATCTTTTGGCACATAGCAGGAATATAGGGAATTTCTACCATCTCTAGGAACTCTTACAAGACTGCTATTAACCACTCCCCTCCCTCAGCTTCTTTTACAGAGACAAGAACTTTTTCCTCTGTAATTGTGACTGCAGTATTTGTGTTCCTTTCCACTGCTTAGTTATGGAGTTCCAGTTTCCAGACTCCAGAGTCCAAGTTCCAGACACTTGACAGCAAGACACTCTGAGAAAAATAGAATCATAAGAATGTGGTAGGATGTAGTTTCTAATCAGGTATGGGGGGAGAAATAGGAAGAGAGTCAAGAATGGCACAGAAATGTCAAGTCTGAGTTACTTGGAGCACAAAGGTACCATGGACAGAGCAATAACAACCAATTTGTATATAGCTCTTGACAGTTTTTAAAGCAATAGATAGATAGATAGATAGATAGATAGATAGATAGATAGATAGATAGATAGATAGATAG
>JAJPUD010000901.1:352740-432406 GCA_023553655.1 Myrmecobius fasciatus
GACAGACACAGAGAGACAGAGACAAAGAGACAGAGATAATTCTCATTTTTATCTTTCCAATTAACTTGATAAATGTGAAAAACTGAGGGTCATAGAGTTAAAACACGTGGATTGTGGTTGGACATCTAAGAAGTGAGAGAGATGGGATTTGAATTCAGATTTCTCCTCACTTCAAAGTGTATCATTCTTTCCTCTACTGGAAATCCCAATGAAGGAACTGCTCTGGAGTAGAAAGATTATTTTGCCTATAGAAATTCCTGATATTTTTATTTGAGATTGAAAACTCTTGGGACTTTCTAAGTAGCTTTTTCTTAAGTTCTTTCCAAATTCTCCATGAATTTTTTTCATTATCAATACTAATTTCTTTTTCTTCATTTTATCATTAATGGCCAGAAATGTATACCTTGATAAACTTTAAGATTTTTTTATTATGTCTTCTATGTTAGTTTCTCAAATATGTTATCTCAACTTACAACTTGGTTGCATTCTCACCATATTAAAAATTCCTTTTCAAAAATTTCCAAAACTTTCTTTTGCTTATTAAAAAAAAGCCCAAATTCCTTAACCTAGAACTCTCACTGTGTCCAACCTTATCTCTGCCTCTTCTTCTTTGTTTATTCATTAGCAGAGACAAACTGGAATGCTAAGCTCTCACGCCACCCTGAACTATCCTACATCTGTACCTTTGACCATGCTGCTATCTGTTGATATTTGATTCTTCATGAACCCATTCAGGGATCCTCTAAGGAGTGCCCTTAGACAAGATGTCAGAACTGGGAGGGCTGGGATGTTTACAAAACAGATTTTCTTGGCAGAGATACTGGAGTAGTTTGTCATTTCCTTCTTCAGGTCACTTAAAAAAATGATAAAATTGAAGCAAACAGGGTTAAGTGGTTTTCCTAGAGTCACACAGCTGGTAAGTATCTGAAGCCAGATTTGAACTCAGGGTGATGAGTCTTCCTGACTCTAAGCCTGGCACTCTATCCACTGCACCATCTGTCTGCCTTTAATGCTACCATCACTATTTAGAATTTTTCTACTTCCCAGTTCTAAAATTAACCTATTGAAATAATACTCATGAAATAATAGTCTCCAAGGCTCACCTCCAGGAATACTTTTTCATCCAAATTTTCTTGCTTTCCCTAAGTAAATGTGATTAAACCATAAAATGGAGGCAATAATAAAAAGTTATTGTATTTCACAGAAATGTCAACAGAATTGAATGAAATAGTTTTCGCTTTGAAGAAATAAAGCTGTCATCATCACTATCATATTTATCATCTTCATTCTTAATATTTTTCCTCCTCTCATCTAACATTATAACATTTTGCCCATATGTTTCTGTGATAACTATTATATTCTATCTGCTCAAATAGTAATTTGTTTCATCTTTCCTATTCCATTATAAGATTCTTTAAGATAGGGATTTTCCCACTAACTTTTGTATCTTCTAAAACAGAACTGTTAAACACCTGGCCCAAAGTCACACAGTAATATTCTGTAGTATAGACTGAACCATATTAAAATACAATTAGGAAATATTTAATAAAATAAATAAAAATACAATTAGATACATAGATTACATTACATTACATTTTAAAGCTAAGTCACTGTGCAGTCCAAAGGGATACTTCTGTATTCAGATTAGTGACCCCTGCTTTCTTTTTCAGTTTGACACCATTGATCCAGAACATTGCCTTGGCTCCAGAAGGCATTCAGAAATGAGTTACGTTTGATTGACCTTATATATTCTCAAAGAGATTCATGACCTTTGGCAGTTCCATCCAAAAATGCAGATCACTACCATTCCATGCCTGCCTATCCTATCAGAGTCTGGCATCATAGAGTGAGAGAAGGAATGATATTGTGGTTGTTGTGGATGGAGTGACTTGGATTGAGAAAAGCCTGCATTCAAATCCTACCTAAGATACTTAACTAACAGTGTGATCCCAAATAAGTCACTTAACCTCTGTGAACCTTAGTTTCCTCATCTGTAACCTGAAGGAGGTCACCTTATAAATATCTTTAAGTCCCTTTCAGTTCTAAATCCATGATGCTGTGAGTCTCTAATAAGTTAGGAATGGGATCGAGGCAGGGTAAAATGATCACAGATCAAATATTGTTGTTGTTTGTTGAGTTGTTTCAATTTTGTCTAACTTGCCATGACCCCATTTGGGGTTTTCTTGGCAAAGATACTGGAGTGGTTTGCCATTTCCTTCTTCAGCTCATTTTACAGATGAGAAACTAAGAAAATGAGTTAAAGGACTTGTCCGGTATCAGCTAGTAAGTGTCTGAGGCTATATTTGACTCAGGTCCTCCTGATTCCTGGACCAAAAGGACTTATAATACAGTGTCTGGCACATAGAAGTTGCTATATAAATACTTCTCTTCCTCTTCCCCTTCCCCTTCATGGTAATCTATGGGTTTCTTAGTAAAAAAAAAAGTAAACAAGAATTGTGAACTTTGCCTAAATACTAGTGGACACAGAAAATATACTTTGAGGTCATGATAACATCAAAGCACTAATTCATAGAATGAATGATAAACTACTTCCCATTTGATCTGTAGAGTAAAAAATAAATAAACAAATGAAAGAACATTGTGAAGACAAGATTAAAATGTTCTGTCAAGATCCCAGGAAAATCATCTGTCACTAGCACTTTGTCATCATGGCTTATAACTCTCTCTTTTTATAATGGAGCTATGTTTATTCACATTACTCTTATATACATATATGGGGAGATGACATTTCCATAGATGACATTTCCATAGACTAAAGGAAATGTGAAAGCCATTTGATTAACAACACCCATGGCACTAACATTCTTCCAAGACAATCATTCTCTCTCTGCTGGCAGCATCCTTGGACTTCATGGCCAGCATTTGGTGCTTCTTTGTCCCTATAAATCCAACAAGAGGGGCTTTCAAAAAGGGTGCCAAAATCTCAGCCACCCTGCCTTCCCTAATTTGGAATTGGTGTTAATTGACAGGGATGGTGCTAACATATGCCTTCCTTGAGCTGATCCTTTTTTTATGAGAACCACAGATTATTCATGTAAATGAGATTTAATAGGAAATGTTTTAAAAAATGCATAAAACTATTTTTAAGCATTTAAAGCACTCTCAAAATCAACCATTTGCATATAATTGACATGCTAAGAACATATTCTTATCTGTTTCATTAAGGAAGGTCCCTTAAGTGATACTTCATTTGGATTTTTATATGTAATAAGGGAATCAGGAAACTAATAATTCTACATTATTATAAAATATATTCTGCCTGTAAGACTTAACTAATTCAGACTGACCTATTGAGAATGCATTTTTGGAACTTTACCAATTTCAGCCTTTCTTTTGTTCTTTATCCATACAAATATGAAATTTTCTACTATAGAAAATGACTATTATGCATGCAAGAACAGAATTTATTTTTTAAAATAACCTTTATTGTTATTATCAAGCTCCATTTATTTCTGCTTTTGCATGTTCCCAGCAAAAGTATTTTCTCAATAACTGAATTTAACTCAGGAGGATTAGAACCTGAATAGTTAAAATCCACAGGAGTTCCAGCATTTTATCATAACATTTCAGTTCTTCTAAGAAGCATAGCTCAGTTAAATCCCATCCATTAGGAGTATTCATTGCTTCAATATCTTTAAAAAGACAAGACAACTAGAGTATTAGACCTGGAGTCAGGAAGATCCAAATTCAAATCCTACTTCAGATACTTACTAGATGTTTCTCTAGGCAACTCCCTTAACCTCTGCCAGCCTCCATTTCCTCATCTATAGAATAGTGGTGATAACAACAGGAATATTAGGACAAAATGAAGTAAAATTAGTAAAGTGTTTTGTTTTACAAAATAGCTTGAAGAGCTATTGTTGTTGTTGAAGCACTCTCTCTATACCAAAGGAGTCCAGCCTAATACCATTCTAGTAATTTTCACAGCTTAAAATTGTTAGCATGTATAAACTACTTTAAGATTGGCAAAGTTCTTTACATGTTACCTCATTTTTGATCCTCACAGTAATCCCTAACAAAAGTTAGGTACTTTTGCTATTTATTTTTATTTTTTATTTATTTTATTTATTTTTTTATTAAAGCTTTTTTTATTTTTTTAAGCTTTTTATTTGTATAACATATGTATGGGTAGTTCCCCAGCATTGATCTTTACAAAGCTTTCCATTACAAATTTTACCCCCAGTCCTCTCCTCTCCCCTAGATGGCAGGAAGTCCACTACATGTTAATAATGTTGAAATACTTGACAAGTTATGCAAGAAAAATCTTATCTACAAGAAAAAAAGAAAATCAGAGAAAGACAACACAATGCAAGCAAATATCAATAGAGATCATGAAAATGTTACGTTGGGATCCATATTTCATATCCCTCTTTCTGGGTGTATATGGTTTTCTTCAGTGAACAATTGGAACTGGTTTGAGACAATTCTTTGTTGCAGAGAGCCATGTCCATCAGAATTGATCATCATGTAATGCTGTTGTTGCTGTGTATGATGATCTCCTGGTTCTGCTCGTTTCACTCAACATCAGTTCATGCAAGTCTCTCCAGGACTCTCTGAAATCGTCCTGCTGGTCGTTTCTTACAGAACAATAATGTTCCATAACATTCATATACCATAATTTATTCAGCCACTCTCCAATTGATGGGCATCCCTTCAGTTTCCAGTTTCTAGCCACTACAAAAAGGGCTGCCACAAACATTCTTGCACATATGGGTCCCTTTCCCTCCTCTAAAATCTCTTTGGGATATAGGCTCAGTAGAAACACTGCTGGGTCAAAGGGTATGCACAGTTTGATAGCTTTTTGAGCATAGCTCCAAATTGCTCTCCAGAATGGTTGGATCCATTCACAGTTCCACCAACAATGTATTAGTTTCCCAGTTTTCCCACATCCCTTCCAACATTCATCGTTATCTTTTCCTGTCATTTTAGCCAATCTGACAGGTGTGTAGTGGTACCTCAGAGTTGTCTTAATTTGCATTTCTCTGATCAGTAGTGATTTGGAGCAACTTTTCATATGATTAGAGATGGTTTTAATTTCATCATCTGAAAATTGTCTGTTCATATCCCTTGACCACTTATCTATTGAAGAGTGGCTTGAATTCTTATATATATGAGACAATTCTCTATATATTTTAGAAATGAGGCCTTTATCAGAACCATTAAATGTAAAGATGATTTCCCAATTTGATGCTTCCCTCCTAATCTTGTCTGCATTAGTTTTATTTGTACAGAAACTTTTTAACTTAATAGAATCAAAATTATCCATCTGGTGTTCAATTAGGAGTTCCAGATCTTCTTTGGACATAAATTTATTCCATCTCCACATGTCTGAGAGGTAAACTATATTATATTCCTCTAACTTGCTTACAAAATCACTCTTTATATCTAGATCTTGAACCCATTTAGATCTTATCTTGGTATGTGGTGTTAGATATGAGTCAAGCCCTAATTTCTTCCACACTAGTTTCCAATTTTCCCAGCAGTTTTTGCCAAATAGTGAGTACTTATCCCAAAAGCTGGGGTCTTTGGGTTTATCGAACACTAAATTGTTAAGGTTATTGCCTAGATTGTCCTGATAACCAATCCTGTGCCACTGATCGACTGCTCCATTTCTTAGCCAGTACCAAAATTTGTGGGATATGGCCAAAGTGGTTAGAAGGGGCAATTTTATATCTCTAGATGCTTACTTGCATAAAATAGAGAAAGAAAACATCAACGAATTGGGCTTATTAAAAAAAAAACTAGAAAAAGAACAAATTAAAAACCCTCAATTAAATACCAAATTGGAAATTCTAAAAATAAAAGGAGAAATTAATAAAATTGAAAATAAGAAAACTATTGAATTAATAAATAAAACTAAGAGTTGGTTCTCTGAAAAAACCAACAAAATAGATAAGCCTTTAGTTAATTGTTAGTCTCAAGAATGATAAGGGAGAACTTTCCTCCAATGAAGAGGAAATTAGAGCAATAATTAGGAGTTACTTTGCCCAACTTTATGCCAGTAAGCTTGATAATCTAAATGAAATGGAGGAATATCTACAAAAATATAGATTGCCCAGGTTAACAGAAGAGGATATAAATTATTTAAATAGCCCCATATTAGAAAAAGAAATAGAACAAGCTATTAACCAACTCCCTAAGAAAAAATCTCCAGGGCCAGATGGATTTACATGTGAATTCTACCAAACATTCAAAGAACAATTAATTCTAATACTATACAAACTATTTATTTTTATTTTTTTAAATAATTTTTATATAGAGAAAAAAAAGGATGAGAGAGTTTAAGGAATTTGTCTAAGGTCGCATAGCTATTAAGCATCTGAGATAGGATTTGAATTCAGATTTTCCTAAGTCCCTCTATATATCCACTATGCCATCTAACTGTCTCTACAAGATGGCACAGCGAATAGATTTCTTGACTTATCAAGAAAATCTGAGTTCAAATCCTGCTTCACTTACTAGTTCTGACACCCCACCTCCAAATCAGTTCAGCTCTCTCAACTAAAATTTTCTTGCTTATAAAAGAAAATATTGAACTTCTTGGTCTCTATGGAATCTTTCAGTTCTAAATCTATCATTTTATGATTATTCAGCATTGCCCAGAATAATGCTTCCTAGCTTTCCACCCTTGAATTGCTTTGGCAAGACCAAAAGCATGGGCCACCTACCATAATAACCTTGGTTGCTCTTGATTTAAAAGAAGTAAAAATTCATCAAAATGCATGATAATTATTCTGGTTCTAATGAGAGACCTCCAAAGACCATCTCACTTGTCAGAAAGAGCAAGTTGACTATTATCAGTATTACCATGCTAAGAGAATGGCCTTCAGAAAAATTTTTGGACCCAATGCACCACTCACTCAAAAGCACTTGTCTACAAGAGGAGTTGAGTCATATATGGTCCAAGAACTTACTCTACAAGAATTCAAACTATGACTCTCATTTTAACTCATAGCTTCTATGCTGGCTGACCACTTGGATTAAGAATTGCCCAAATGCCTTTGAGGTCACGTCAAAAGAAAAAGATGATCAGGCAAGTCAAAATCAGAGCCCTAAAACATTTATTGATGTATTTCTGACTCATCAGGCACTCATAAATTTCTCATTGAACAGCCCAACAAGAAGCTACAAAAGGAATTCTCTCTATATTCTTTGAAACTTACTGACTTCTAGTTTGGTTTTTTTTAAAAAAATCCCTGAAATGGAAATTGAAGTCAGACTTCTTTTCCTACTCTATCGCTGGGATTCTATGTCCTTAACCAAACTGATTAACTTCTTTGTAACTCCTTTTTTATTTATATAAAAGAGAATAATGATACCCTGTGCATAGTACGTACTCAGCCCTTTGACTCAGTGAATGATTTATTCCAGGTCCTATTTATTATATTATTATTTATATTAAGTATTAATTATATTATTATTGATTAATAGTTAATTATTAATATGTTATATGCTATTAAAGGAATATTAACGCTAGAATATAGAATGCAACACATGTCAATTGATGAATCTTTTAGATACAACTCAGAAAAATAAATATTTCTACTTTGATAAGCTTTTTCTAAATCTTTGTTATCAACATTCTTTAGCATACTAAAGACTTTTCAAATAACAAAAGAAATAAAAACCTATTGTTCTACTTATGAGGATAAGATACATTAAATGAGCATCTTGGTCCTTTGAGATTTTCTTATGTTTCAGTCCTTTTTGAAGAGAGTAAAGTGAGATAGGAAAGTCCTCTGGAAGGAAAGACATTCAATAGTTATAAAGAATTATCTTAGACTTCGCTCTAAGACTGGCGTCAGTATTTCTCAAAAGAGTTGGTACAATAACTTGTGGCTGCCCATTATCCTGGTAACTGATTCTCTTAAATACACAAACTGCACATTGAATGTGGCAGCCGAAGAGACAATTGATGAGGACTCCTCAATGGCAAATTTTCTCTTATGCCATTAATGAATTTGGTGGGGAGAAGAAAGTGAATGTAGACAACAATATAGGAAATGTAAGGTCTGTTCTCTATGTAAAATGTATATGAGTTGTTAGCACTCTAAAAAATGGAATTTCTGTACCATTGACTTTCTTTTTAAAGAATTAATCCTCTCTGTTAATGACATGCAATTTTCTTTCCTTTATAATGGAGGGAAACGTGGCAGAAAAATTAAGAGATGGTGAAAATACATGTTATTATCATCCTCAAGCCTGGAGAATACAAAGCATTTATTCTTCATTCAATTGTTTGTTCATCGAAAAGCTATTTATTGAGTATGCAGTAGCAATCAATCCAAAAGCAAAAGCATTTCTAGGAAAGAGAAATGTGGTAATACAGGAACATGAAGGGTAACAATCTGGGCCTGAATAGGACAGCAATTAGTGAGCAGCCAACACTAGCAAATTGGGAGTAGGACAGAACAATGTCACTCCCACCCACCTCAGACAAAGCCAGGCTAATGCTAACTCTGATTAAGTTCAAAAAGAGAACTTCCTGGTATTAGATCCGAGTCCTATAATAAAATAGATACAATCCCCATAGCTATATTTTTTCTGTTAACATTCTTCCTTAAAATTGAATATATATATATATATATATATATATATATATATATATATATATATAAAGTTCTATATGAGTTGATCAATGTTTTGAAAAATAATCTAGCATTATATACAGCTTTCTGCACCTGTGGAACCCCCACACATTCCTCCCACCCACTCAACCCCCAAAACACACACACACATAAGTGCACACACATTAACTCTGGATTAAGTTTTATTTATATACAAAATCTTGCCTCAATTTAAAAATGAGAAAGTTTCCCATAACATTTAAATAATCCTTATCAGAAGCAAGACTAAGTATTGTTTTGAGGAAAATAGGAAAATAAGTTCTGGAAGGTCAACTACTAGTCTTTTTATTATCTTCCAGATATAATGTGCTGATTTTTTAAAAAATATATATATGATTCAGGATTTAGTGAATAATGTGTCCATTAATTATTCACATTTTCTGCCTCTCGTCTCCAGAGTCCTGTGAATGGAAGGGGACCTTGTTATATGGTTCTCTTATCAAAATAAGCAATGACCCAAGACCTAAGGGGGAAAAACAGGGTAGGCCTAATGAGGATCAGGTAGTGAACATAATGATTACCAGGTCCAAGACTTAATGAGAAACTTAACATTATCAGGCTTTTCTTTTTTTATATACCATTAGTATACAGTTTTCATGGAAAAGTTGTTTTCAGGGTAACCCTCAAGAGTATTTCCTGGAGGCAACAGCTTTTAGCCTAATAACATGGAAAAATATTTAAAGGAGACAAGTGAGTCCAAAGGGGAGAAAGGTCCTGCTTGGTAACTGCCAGTAAAATCAATGAATATTTGTTAAGAAACAGAGAATTTAGAGGTATACAATGTTTGTGAAGGCTGTTTCCAAGACTCTCTAGCCTGCTTCCAACAACAGTGATAATTGCAACTCATATTAAAAGGAGTTCTATGATTCTTCATGTTTTTTACTCATAATGACTGTGGAAGGAAGGAACAAGATCTGCTCCTATCAGAAATGGGTCGCCTCTCCCTGAAAGCTTTCTAACAGAGAATGAACAATCATTTCTCTGGTGTATTATGGGGGGAGATTCCTTTTATGTAGGGGTTCAACTACATGGCTGCTTCCATCTCAAATTCTTTGATTCTATGGACAGAGGTGGAAATGGGCAAGAACATGAATAAAATATCTCAGAAAGATTAGACTGTTAATTTTTAAAAGAGCTCTCAAGTGGAAAATTCCTATTGTTCTGTCTTTGGAGCCTTGGTTAAATTTTTCCATACTTCCAACTGGAAATAGCTCCAGATTCTCTCTGCCTCAGTTTCTCTTCTAGAAAAAAATCATCATCATGCTTGTCCTTTCAACCAATAAACATTTTTTCAAGGTTTTAAATCTTGAATATGTTTCTTTCTATATCTTTTGTTTTTATGTCACCTAAATTTCTCCCTTTATTCTTTTTCTTTCCCCCTCCAAGAGAGCCCTCTTTAATAATGAAGACATTTTTAAAAGAAAAAATAGGAAGAAAACAGAAATTCTGCAAAACTGATCAATAATTTGAAAAACAATCTGACATGATATACAATTTTCTGCACCTGTAGAACTCTCTCTCTCTCTTTCTCTTTCTCTCTCTCTCTCTCTCTCTCTCTCTCTCTCTCTCTCTATCTCTCTCTCTCTCTCTCTCTCTCTCTCTCTCTCTCTCTCTCTCTCTTTCACACACACACACACACACACACACACACACACACACACACACACACCTGCCATGGAGCTGAGGAAAGTATTTCTCACTTCTTTTCTTTGGAATTAAGCAAATTTTTTAAAAAGTATTTGTAGTGCTTAAGACACCAGAAACTTTGCCAGGCACAAGGTATACAATACAAAAATGAGATTATCCCTGCCTTCAAGGAGCTTATGTTATAAAAGTAGCAATTGACCATATATGGGGGAGTAATGGGCAAGGAAGGGATTTCTCATGTAGTCATTCTCAGGGTGTGCAGGAGCCATAGTGTGACCTTTGTAGTAGTACTGACACTATTATTATTGTTCCTAGAACAAAAGTAAGACTGAAGAGAAAGTTTGAAAGAAGAGGAGGAGTGTCATTATAGGGTCAGAGGAATTAAATTAATTTGATATCTGATCAAATATTTTGATTTACATTTTCTCATATATATTAGTTAAAAATAATAGTAACAACTTTCAATACACATGAATGTATACATGTGGGGAAAAGGAAATGAATAAATATTCGTTGAATTAAATTGACCTGCAGGAAATAACTCCATTCCTCTGAGTCTGTTCCCTCAGCTGTAAAATGACTATATTGGACTAGATGGTTCCTAAGGTCCTTTCCAATACTGATATTCTGTGAACTCTGAATTGAATGTTTGCTGAATCAAATTGCTGAGGACCCTTTTAACTCTGAGAGTCAGTGGGTCTATGATTTTGAAATGACTGATATCAGCAGTTGGTACTAGCAGGAAATTTTAGTTGTGTTTTCAGCAGAATGTTCTAGAGCACTGGTTACCTGTAAGGGAAGGTAGAGGGAAAGGTAATAGTCCCTTTGGAAAAGGCACAAGAAAAAAATATAGAATATATACAATAAATAATATTTTAAAATATTTCAACACTATTTGCCAAGTCGGGAGGATACAAATGCAAAAAGCAAGGATAATTCTTAGCCCTTCAAGGAATTTACATTCTTTTTTTTTTTTTTTTGTCTAAGGCAGTTAGGGTTAAGTGACTTGCCTAGGGTCACACAGCTAGGAAGTATTAAGTGTCTGAGGTCGGATTTGAACTCAGGTTCTCCTGACATATCCACTGCACCACCTAAGCTGCTCCTGGAACTTCCATTCTAAAGAGAGAAAAACCATGTAAATGAAAGGAGAAACCTGGGAAGGACAATTTGGACTTTAAAGTTTTCTTATTGCTCATCATTTCCAGTTCTGTCAGACCCATTTGAGGTTTTCCTGGCAAAGATACTGAAATTGTTTGCCATTTCTTTCTCTCATTTTACAGATAAGGAAACTGAGGCAAACGGAGTTAAGTGATTTGCCCAGAGTCACACAGATAATAAGTATTTGAGGGTGTATTTGAACTCAGCTCTTCCTGACTCAGGTGCAGAACCCTACTCACAGTATTACCTTGCTGCCCTAGTCCCTAAAATTGGAACAGTAGATTGATTCACCCCATCCAGAAACAATGGCAGGATTGATTTGGTCATGTTTCCAGAAAAGGATCATAAGGAGAGAAGGAAAGAAACTGTATCAATCCAAAGGCAAGGTATCTAAAAATGAGGAATTGCCCAAGAGGAGACTCAGGAGTATAGTGAAACAATGTCTTTTGCCTGAAATAGTGATTCAGGTTTGCTATCATCAAAAAGGAAAACAGGGATCACATGTTGAAAATTTCTCCAAAAGAAATATTTCATCTTCTCTATGGTTTTGTTTTGATAAAATCTATAGTTTGCCTAAGGAGCTCAACTAGTAAGTGTAGAAGGCAAAACTGGAATCCAAGACTGACTAAGAGGCCAGTATTCTTCCCCTGTAGTTTATGGTTATAAAACCATAAAGTTTACAATTGGAGATCAAAAGTTAAACATTCATAAAAACTGTCCACACAGGGCTCTTTCTCTCTGTGGTTGTGTTTCAGGCAAATTAATTTTTAGTTTGAAAATCCTCATACAGAGATTCTAAGAGAACCTTGCAAGAGATATTTGTATGGCTACCTTGAATTTCCTAAATGTGTTGGAATGCAAAAATTGGCCAAAAAATACCAATGTAAGCAGAAGCTTCACATGTATCCTACTTATTTATTCATAATTCATATTTCAAAAAAAGCTACTTACCTTGGGAAAAGAGAGAATTTTGCTGCTATATGCTAATGATTCATTACTTCTGACATTTTGCCTATAATAGCAAGGGTTTCATTCAATGTCTTCAGTTAAAAATTGACATTAAGGAAGTCTTTAAAAACTCTCATTGAAAAAGAAGATTCAAATGAGATAATTCATGTGAAACAAAAGTATCCTGGAATTCTATTTGATAATAATGGTAATCCATAGTCATTATATTACAGCAGAAAATTTGAAAAGGAAAGAGCAAGTAACCTCATTTTCATCAGTTATTAATTTACTGAAATCCATGACTTATGAAACACAACTGATACCATACTCTAATTGGATAGCAATATTTAAATACCACAATGTGAAGGGGCCATCATTTTTATTGATTTCTCTTATTTATAAGAATTTTTTTCATATGCTTATTATACCAAGTGGAATCAATGTCACACTCTGGGCTTCAAAAGGCTTTTATTGGATTTTTATCCTTCTCCTTAGATAATAAATGGAATTTTAATCCTTTTGGTTAACAAAAATAGTGTTTTAAGCTCTTCGCACCACTCTTCCATTTTCCTGCCAAGTTCAAATCATCTGTGCCATCATAGAGAAGCCATAATAGAAAGAGTTGAAGAATTGTATTAAGGCTCCCCCATGTTGATGGTACCAATGTTCACCATTGTGCTGTGCAAAAATTGGACTGCAAAAATACCACAACGATGTTACTGTAGGTGAGAAAAGATACACATAATGACCCTTTACAGACTCAGCTGGGACATAGCTGAAAACAGAAAATCACAGGATTTAGAGCTAGAAGGGGATTTAATGATCATCGAATCATCTAGTCTTGGTCTAACAAGAAATTATAATCATGTAGTGCAATGCTGCACTGCTAGGGGAGTCACTCCATCTTACTGGCCTCTACCCTTTTGTGGGCTGTGGTATTCCTTCCTTATTTAATCCCTCAAAAATTCTTCTCTGTGTTTTCATTTTCTTTTCAAACTAAACTGGCTTGAGGGAGATGGGGGAGAATTATAATGAAAACAGAAAGTAGCCAAACCTTCACTTCTCACATAATTCTCAGTTTATGAAGTCTTCCCAGTCAGTGCTGTTGGCTCATTTACCTACAAAAATATAGTTTTAAGTTTCTCTCTTTGCATGAGGAAGTTGTTAATTTGAACCAACAATTCTTTTGTTTGCTTCAAACTCTCGTGCCAAGAAATGCAGTTTTTATCTCTTATAGTTTCTCTCTCTCTCTCTCTCTCTCTCTCTCTCTCTCTCTCTCTCTTTTTCTCTTTTTCCCTCACTCCCAGCCAATTTTCCACTTTCTTTATCACACTTGTCAGTCAATACAATAAACATTTATTAAGCACCTATTATAGGCGAGGCATTACACTAACTCCTGAGGATACAAATATTTTTTTTAATTTTATTTTTAATTTATAGACTAAAAAAAGCATTTCTTGTTTTATAGCATATATAGTTATTAGAATTACTACAGTTATTATTTTACCATAGTTATTAGAAGAACAAATAATTTTAAAAGATAATCCTTGCCCTCAAAGAGCTTATAATCTAATGAGGAAGGACAACACATAAAAGTAAGAAATAAGGGATGGTGTGGAGCAGGGAAGGTACCAAGAACAAGGAATCCATAGGAGTGCAGCTGGTGGAAAACAAAGAGATGACTGATCTCCTTCAATGGAGGCTTTGAAACATTTGCTCTGCCTTTCCACCTCCAGTCAGATGGTACTGAGGGTACTGATGAAGGGTGAGTACTAATGCTGATTCAGTCCATAGAAGAAAGATAGGAGTGAGCAACCAATAGCTTTCAATCCACCTCCCTAGGTATGTTCAGCAATAATAGTTAAACTCAAAAATGCACCATGGCAATCTGAGCTCTCAACCACATCACTGCAGTTTCTTTCTTTTTTTGAGTTGATAAACATTTATTAGACACTGATAATGGGCATGGACACAAAATATAATTTCGTGCTATCTAATATTTCCTAAGCACTCACTACTGCATGGCAATATTTTTATTCATCTTTTCTTTATCACAGCTTTTAAAAATGGCTTCTTCTCTCTTCAAACTATTTTCATAACTCTCCACATTCTCCTTATTCATCTCACCTACTTTACTATGAAAATAAAAGCCATCTTCCATGAGTTTCCTCACCATGCTAGCCTTGTTCACTTGACTCAGCTCCTAACTCTCCAGGATACTTTTCACCTCCCATTACCTTCAGCTTCCTTTTATGTATTGTCTCTCCTCCTATCATCCATTAGAATTGAGCTCTCTGAAGGCAAGGACTAGCTTTCTTTAACTTGTTTTGTATTCCCAAATATGGGAATATATAGGCACATCACTACAGTTTCATTCTCACTACCAGGACAGGTACTCTCTGAAGTTCCCACTCCACCCTTTATCACACCTGTTGTTGATATATCCCTTCCTCTTCTTACATTTCTCCTCAGGTAACTCCCATCCTCCCATTCACCTGGGCTGGACAGGTGCTAAAAATATCAGTCAAAGTCTGCGCTATTCTTTTTCTTTTATGTTTGAACTCCTCTTCAGACTTCAGATATATTTTCTACTCCTCAATGAAGGTTATTTCAATAAAACAAATTCAAACCATAAAAGACAGCCAAATATAAGCTCCTTGAGGGCAGGGACCCTTTATTGTTTTCTCTTTCTATTTGTTGTTGTTGTGTCCCCAGTACCTAGCACAATAGATGCTTGATAAATGCTCATTGGATTAGATTTGAGAAACAAAATTGAGTAATATCTTCCTTCTTATATGTGAATTTTACTCTGAAACAGCTTCTACCCTAGAAAAGGGTATAGCAGATAGATTGGGTTTTTTTCAGTCATGTAGCAAACAAATCAATTAGACTTGTAATAAATATCTGTTTAATTGGATGAAATAGAGTGGTGCTGGATGGGCTTCCTTTACTCATTTAATTATGATGG
Organism: Myrmecobius fasciatus; assembly: GCA_023553655.1. Lineage (NCBI taxonomy): Eukaryota > Metazoa > Chordata > Mammalia > Dasyuromorphia > Myrmecobiidae > Myrmecobius > Myrmecobius fasciatus. The sequence continues at coordinate 368,110 of JAJPUD010000901.1, forward strand.
AAAAAGTTTAAAAAAATCCAAAAGCACTAACATGCTTCATACTTTGCATTTGTCTAGCACAGTGCTCTAAATACTTTAAGGATATAATGAAAATCTGTTGAATGAATTTATGAGTATATGAATGAATGCATTATTTTCTATCCACCCATCACTTTACCCTCCCACCCAGAAAAGGCCTTAGGGAAATTATAAATGTAGAAAGGAAGTAGCTACAAAGAAAGGAAAGGAGGACAGGTCAATAAGAAACATTGTAAACAAAAATACTGTTACCCTTACCTGGGAATCCTGACAACGTGTGAATTTTCACAAATGCTGTCAAATACGGATATCAGTGTTTTCTCCTTGGTGCATTCATTAAAGAAGTCAGCATAGTGTTAATTCATTCACTGCACAGAAAATGTGTTACTTCTCCTAGGTAATTTCCTCTAACAAGTATTTATTGGAGAAATGGAGAGACACTCATGACACCATTACTTTTTTAAGCATCAGTATGATTGAATCCACTGTGGAAGGTCCTTCTGGTGAATGCTTATTTGCGCCTCTTTCAAATTAACCTCCTTTGGGGGAGAGAGGGAAACCACACAGACCTCAGACAAAAATAATGTTTTCTGGCTCTATGGCGTGGCAACCAGGCTTGACAAGTTTTCCAAAATTCTCGGGCTCCATTTGCCAATCTTAGATCCCTGGCAGAAAGCTTACCAGGAAATAAACAAGACAGATGAATGAGAGGTTGTCAAGGGTTCTTCACGGCATTGAAGAGACTAGGTGCAGATATTTTGAAAGGAAACCTCCCACTTATACAAGATCAATATAAGACAAAATAAGACCTAATCCTTTTTTATTCTTAATTGTGTGTAGACAGGTTCTATTTTTTGTTTGGTGGGCAGTCATTTGTGTTTAGTTGGTTTTAATTAGCAAGAAGCTCTGGCTCTCTGACAGAGTTCCAGGCTTGTGGTTCTGACAAACAGATCTACCAGGGCCAGGTTCTGAGCTGTATTCCCTGCATCCCTCATGGCAGCATGGCCTTCATAGCATGAGCAATGCAACTTTTGAGTGACCTCTGCTAACTGGCCTTCCATGTTCTATAAAGGGACAGGCTGGAAGTCAAAGCCCCTGGCTTCCCATTCATAGACATGATGGAGAATGGGAGAAGAAGCAGGAAATAAGTCTGAATCCATCTAACTTGTAATGTCAGAGAAACTGAGGCAAGACAGAGATTGATTAAGTTTAGGCTTGCTGACCAGGATGGGACTCATGTCCAAAAATCATTCTGGCCCCGAGCTACTGAAGCAGGGAGTCTTTATAGCTGACTAGGGTTTGCAAACAGCTCATAGGGGAAACAAAGGCAGATAAGGGGGGTGGGGACACTGGGTGAGCAAACAAGCCATAATTCTAGGAAAAGATCATAACTTAGTCCTGACAGGATAAAGGTCAAGATAAGAAGGTCGAGGGCAGGAGACAGCAAGGCGAGGGACAATACTCAAAAGGAGGGGGAATTACCCCAGCAAGGATTGAGATAAGGCATCTGGAGTTTATGACTCAATGGCATTTCAAGGCTTCTTTTCTGACTCAATTCTCCCAGTTCTAATGGCAAGGAAAAAGGGGGGAAAGGAGTCTGAAGTCAGGCTTGGCACATTTCCTGCTGCTCTGGCCAAGTGATTTGTATTTTCCTTCTGTCTGTGTGTCTGTTGATTGTCTCTGTTTCTTCCACTTTATCTCAGTCTCCCTTTGACCCAGGAACCATCCTCTGTACCACCTTTCCTGATCTCGATGGATAGTTCCTTCCTCCCAAACTACCTTGTACTTAACTACTTTGTTTATTTTTGTAGCTATTAACTTTATTTGTGATATATATGTAATTGTTTCTTATATTAGAATATAAGTTCTTTGCACATAAAGATTGTTTTATTTTTTGGACTTGTATCCCCTGTACCCGGCGTAATATCCTGCACCTGGGAGGGACTCAATATATTAACAATTTGTTGATCGATTAATCTTCAAGGCTCAGCTTATGTGCCATCTCCTGTGGGAATGCTTTTCTATCAATTGGTTTTCTCTCCGTCCTCCTAAAATCATCATTCATTCACGTATACATGCATACATGTGGGTGTCCATGTATACACCTGGGTTATGTGTTTTCTATATAATATATATGCATGTGTGTATTAGCATGTTTAACTATTCCTTGAGTGAAGGAACTGTTTGCTTTTCCATTTGTAACACTAGCACCCAGGAAAATGTAGAAGTTTGATAAAGGAATTGAATGAACATGTTATATGCAAAATTCATCCAGATACAGAATATAAAGTAAATTTTATGAAGGTAGTAACTGTTTTAATTATTGTCTTTTCATTCCTAGCATCTAGTAGAGTGCTTTGGTACATAGTAGTTATACAATAAATGATGGTTAGATTAGATTAGATTGAATTGAATTATTTGTGTTTGTTAGAGATAGAAACAGAAAGGAGAGAGGGATGAGAGAGACACAGAGAGAAAGAGAAGGGGGGTGGAAGGAAGGTAGAGAAGGAAGGAAGGAAGGAAGGAAGGAAGGAAGGAAGGAAGGAAGGAAGGAAGGAAGGAAGGAAGGAAGGGAGGAAGGAAAGAAAGAGAGACAGAGACAGAGACAGAGACAGAGACAGACAGACAGACAGACAGACAGAGAGTTCATCTGGATTGGTTATTTGAAATTTACTTGGAGAAGGCCTAATCTGAGTTGGTCAATCTTGGGTGTGAAGTAGGGGAGATGAGCAAAAGCTGTTATGTGACCAATATTTTGGTAAATTCCTTGATCCTGGGAAGTTACAAAACTGTAATTGAAACTCATGAATATATTAGCTAACATAAATACCTTATAACAAATGGGTATTGAAATTTATTTTACCAGCCAAATAACTTATGCATCAGGAATGGAAAAAATCCAGAAATAAAAATACTGCAGTAGTGTTTACTGGCTGGAACAACTAAGCAAATTCATAGAAAATAATATTCTCGTGAAATAATAAGCAGAAGGATTTCAAGACTATCTGGACACAGTGTTTATTCGGTTTAATGAAGCCCAGGTCTTTGTAACTCTAACTACATTTGTTTTCTATATATTAGCTCAGCTTACTTAATGATAGCTATTCATCTTCCCCAAATGTGTTTTTATTGTGTGGTGGCTTTATGGGTTGTGCTTTTGGAATGCTTAATTTTGGAGAACATAAAATAAGGTTTCAAACAAGGAGGGGTATACTCAGCCTTTCCTTGTTAAGGAAGTTTAAGGGAACAGCCCTGGGCAATACTGACACAATCTACTACCCATAATGCAAGACCTCTAAGGTCCTTTCCAACTTTAAGATTCTATCTGTAAAGCTCTGGACCTGCCAATGAGGGCAGAGAGCAAACATTCAATTTAGATAACATCATAGTATCATAAAAACCCCCTCCTACTTTTCCAGACCAATAATAAGGGAACCACAAAACCATGATCATCATGCCATGCACAAGGGAATTTACCTTTCTGCTTCCTTTTTCTCATCTTCCATTGGTCAATGATATTTCATATGTGGAGAAATGGGAACCTAGGGACACAATTACATTAAAAAATAATAACAACAACAATAACAACAGGAAGCAGTTCCATAGTTCTTTAAGTTTGTAAGGCACTTTATACATTTGATTTTATTATAATTATTATGATTTATTTAGTATTATTATGATTGATTACTATTTTGATACTCTGATAAGTAAATGTTATTATCTCTGTTATCAAATGAGATAATATCTATAAAGTACTTAGCACATGATAGATACTCAATAAATACATATTTTATTACCTCCTTTCCCTCTTATATTACAAATAGAAATTGAGTCTGAGAGATTGGCATTAGTACTAGTCAAAGTAAATTGAAGACTGAATACAGTCCCAGAAACTGGTTTGGTTCTGAAGATGACAATATTAACCTTCCTGACTCCAGGTCCCCAAAATCACCTAGTTACAAGTCATTGCAGCATCAATTTATTTCTCTATAAAAGAAAAGATTATACCCTATGACCTCCCAGAAATTCATAAGCAGATGATTGGTCATAAAAAAAGGAAACAAAAAGACCACAGACCTCTCTGGCCTCCTGTTCTTAGGTAGGATTGGTCACTGGTGGAACAGGGTAAGAGGATGCTGGGATTCTCAGTTTGGACCATCTATAAAAGCACTTATGTAGCTCTTGGTCCTCTCAATGAGTAATCCCTATACAGTGAGCATCACATGCATGTACCACTGAAGGAACTGAATACTATCAATACAGATAGTCTCACTGTAAACAAAACCAGAAGACTGAAGGACGCCTCAGTTAAAAGGAAGGATGGTTCTTTTCTTGAAGATATAAATAAGGGAGGTAATCAGACTGGTGTGGCTGTGCATGCAAAGGTAAGGGGAAACGTTATTTCACAGAATGTTTGATGTTCGTGATAAGTGTCTCCAGTAAGACCACCAGGAAAGTCATTCTCTATCAATATCTGTTACCAAGTTGGAAGAAACAAATTCTATAGAGAACTCAATAAGACTCTTCAAATTAAACTAATATATACTTTGATACTTGGGGATATATACATTGTGCATGATATAAATAGATAAATATCAGATAGATGATAGAGAAAAATATTTGTATATGTCATATATAATATACATATCAATGTATTTAAATAAAACTATGTTAATATATATTAATAAGCCACTGGTCCAGGGTCATATAGCCAATGTCTATCCAGGCCAGGACTTCTAACTCTTATGACCAGTCCTGCATCCACCATAAAAGGCTACTGAGCCCAGTCAGTCTCTAGTGGACTCAATTGTCATAGTTTTATAACTTCTGATTTGGAAGGAAGGATAGAGAAGATACCGAATAAAGATGATCTGAGGATAGAACTGGGTTACAAGAAGGAAAAGGGAGAAAAAAGTGGGTTGAATGGTAGAGCACAATGAATAAAATAAAAAAGAAGTATGTATAGAATATTTTATATATATATACATGTTTAGGTCTAATGGTAGCCATCTCTAGAGTGGGGGTGAGGAGAGAAGAGAAAAAAAGAGGGGGAAGAAAGTTACATGATGACTTTGTATATATTTTAAAAGAATAGCAAGTTATAGCTAATAGATTTGTGATTTCATGTGTAATCATCTCTTTTTTCTATACTATGTTATGGAAATACTTATTTTATTTCTTAAGTTCAGAATAATTTTTTTTTAAAAAAAAAGAAGGAAATTACAGTAATTTCCAAGGGCCTGAGAGCTAGAAGAACAGGAAAGGATGAAGGAGAGGGATTAAAGGGCAAAGAACAGATTTAAGAGAAATGAGATAGAGTAAGGAAAGGGAAGATTAGGAGATTTTAAAGGAATTTCAAAATTCAAGATCTTGGAGTTAAAAAAAGTTTGGGGGTAACATTGAGATAGATCCAATGTGTTATCAAATCTATGGTGAGTTAGGGAGATGGGGATAGAAGACATGCTTGTTGAGAAGACAGAAGATAAGTAGGAATACTCAAAGAGACATCACTATAAATAATGAAATTATCAACAATGAGTGCTGGGATAGGGAAGAGAAGATTATAATCACCGACTGAGAAAGAAGCTAAGAATATTTGGAAGTGTTAACAGAATCAAGTTGATAGTATCTGGAAACCAAGGGTAAATTTCAAAAGGTTCAAAAATAGTGATAGGAGGAAGAATTGTATAGTGGGTGAAAGACGAAATGACTGGGGAAGCAAAGGTTTGAGCTTCCAAGCATATTGATTTATTAATCAGTGCTTGCCAATTGCCTAACAATTTGGGATCAGACCATTTCCTCAGCCTAGGGCTGGGCCCCAAAGACAGAGGGAAACAGACATATGTATTATTTGAAATACATAATTGAGAGAATATTCTTTGCACCAATCTTTGGGTCTGATTGGGTTACTGATCAGCATAACATTGCTTCCTCATTAAAGATCTCCAAAGAGCAGATCGAGGTAACCCAGCTTTCCAACCATGCAGGATTAGGGTCAAACAATAAAATAAGGTTTTCTCCCAATTTCCACAATTTAATAAAGTTTTCTCAAAAGAAAAAAGTTGGACTAAATCCATAATTGATTAGATAGGGAACCAAGCTAGCTTTAGAATTGAGTCATAAGATTGAATCAGTGTGATTCACTCAATTCCTATAGTTAAGCACTTGCTATCCTAATTCCCTCATTTCCCTCAATTGGCAATGGGACTAAAGCAAGGACAGTGATTAAACTGGAAAAAAATATTTGCAGAAATGATCTAATATGGAGAGGTATTTGTTTAGGATAGATCAGTAATTCCAAAGGATTGACAAAGGGACAAAGGAGGAAAATGATTCCATCAGACAATGATGAGTCTGATTTCTGGATGAGAGTAAAAGGCAAGATAGCAAGGTAAAGGCATTTTCACTTGAACAAGATCTAACTCTGATATATGATGATTAAGGAAGCAAAAGGTAGGAATTTCTGCTCCAAAAGTAAGGGAAGTATCAAGGAGACAGATGGTAATAGACTAAATTGGTCCTGGACTTTTAATTTGAATTATCTGTGAAGGAGCCAGTAGAGACATCTCCTTTGGTTGGGGTGAGCTATAGTCAGGCAGACAGAAGAGCTGCTAGGGATGTTGTCCAAAAATAAGGGTTTCCAGAATAAGAATATTCAGCTCAATTTCCCAGCAAATAAGACTGTCTGTGACTTTTCACTGACTAACTCCATATCAAGAATACTCTTCTTCCTCATCTCCACCTCTTAGCTTCTTCCCAGGCTTCCTTAAAGACTCATCTCAAAATCGACCTTCTACAAGAGGCCTTTCTGGTTTCTCTCCACAACTGCCACCATCCCTACCATAACCTTCCCTTTGGGAGTATCCCCATTCACACTGTACCATCTTGTACTCATATAGTTGTTTGCATATTGTCTATCCTGTTAAAATGGATAAACAGTGCTTGATCTAAGTGCTTAATAAATGCTTGTTGACTGGCTGACATTCATGGAACGGAAACTTATGTGGTAGAGCTATCTATGGATGTGTGATCTGTGGTATAAAGTGTAAAACATCATAGAAGCTGAGAGATTTGTTAAAGAAAATGCCCACCTGTGGGGCAGGATACTTTGCTTTCCTAAAGATTTTAAGCCTGAACAATGTGGTTACAGTAAGATGCCTTGTTTAATTTTTCATAGAATTTTCTTTTTTGCATTCAATTTCTATTTTGCTTTTAGTAGGTAGTTCAACAGCCTAGACAAAATGAATAACAATGAAGTTCTTGAAAAAAATTATAAAACATGAAATAAAAAGAAGCTAATAGAAGCTCTCAAAAGAGAGTACTAGAAAATAAGGGATTCCTTCTTCTGGATGCATTTTATCAAATTTAGTGTCTGAGAGGGATGCAGCAGGGCAATGTGGAGGAAGTTTCCACACTGAATGTTCTCCATACTCAGGAAATCCCAGGTGATTTCATCTGTTTAGGAAATACCTGGTGAGGCAATTCTCCCTATTAATGCAGATCCATATTCTAGATTCTGGAGTCTAATTATCTAAGGGAGAGTTATCTAAGAGAAAGAAAAATCAAGAGAGAAAGAGAGAGAGAGACAGAGAGAGAGAGAGACAGAGAGGGAGAGAGAGAGAGAGAGAGAGAGAGAGAGAGAGAGAGAAGGAAAAGGAAAAGGAAAAGGAAAAGGAAAAGGAAAAGGAAAAGGAAAAGGAAAGGGAAAGGGAAAGTGAGGGAGGGAGGGAAGGAGGAAAGAAAGGAAGGAGGGATGGGGAAGGGAGAAATGGAGAAAGGAAGGAAGAAAGAAAGAGAGGGAAAGAAAGAAAGAAAAAGAAAAGAAAGAAAAAAGAAAGAGAGAAAGAAAGAGAAAAGAAAGAAAGAAAAAGGAAGGGAGGGAGGAAGGGAAGAAGGAAGAAAAGAAACATGTCATAGGTTTCATAAGTATAATATATAGATATTTTTCCATGATCTAATGAATAGTGTTATATCTTACTAACTCATAATAATTAGAAGGAAAGTCGATCTGATGTTATAAGGGGAAAATGCAATTTAAATTTTTAATTTATTTTTATTTCTTTCAATCATTAACATTTTTTTTCAATCTCTCATCTTCCTCTGGGGTGGGAATGGAGAGGGAAACATAATCTAGTATATTTCTTTTAGGATTGTAAGTATAGTATTTAAAAAAACACAGGAGCTCAAAGTAGGTTAACAAAGAGTAGCCTCATAGAATATTTTTAGGGTACTTATTTTAACAAATATCTTTAGACATTGAATTAGCATAGCAATTGTTTATATGGAAATGATTGTTTCTGAAGTTCTTGAAAACATTTTTAAGTATTTTAATAATTCCCCTCTACAGCCTTATTTATACTATTAACTTGCTTTTTTTTCTATGAGAAAAAGGTTTTGCTAAACCACAATAAAATTTAGCCTTAGTCTTGACAATTAAAGATCATAAATTATTAATTCATGAAGTCCAAATGAATGAAATGCTGATCAATAAAATATTTAATCCAAACATTTTTCTAAGAATCCAATTTTTTTTAACGTATGGAAAAGTGGAGTAAGAAAGAGGTTTGCTGTCCACCAAGCAGAATTGAGTCTATCAGTCACCAACTACTGGTTTCCCTGAATTGACCAATTGGATGCATTGTGCTTTTTTTCTTTGTTAATGAATTATTAGTCAATAAGCATATATTCCTTGAGTTCCTGGTATTATAAGGTTCCATCCATTAGACCCAAAGGATGGGGCTGTTCAATGTAAACATAAAGTATATAGCTAAGCTTTTATGGTTTATTTTCTCAGCCTTCTTTTAAGAACCTTTTCCTAGGAGATTTGTGAATGTGGAACAAAATTGAACGAGGCCACAGATTCTCATTAAGGGCTTCTGATGCCAAATTATTTTGAAATCTGTTCATCTCAAGTAGCACTGTGTTGAATGTGTATAATTATACACAGCAAGGTAAGGATGTCCTGCCACATTACGGAGAATAATACCCTAAAAAAGAAAAAGGTAAAAAAAAAAAAAAGAAAAGACTAGCAACTACCCAATTTCTAAAAAAAATAGCTTAAGCATCAAAGCCAGGTTCATTATTTTCTGTACAAATGTTGGATTACTGCCTGAAATAAAAACTGAAGAAAATGTAGAAAACAAACTACCATGATAGGACCCTAGAGAGAAAACTGTTGAAAGTTTTTCTTACTCTAGCTATGATGATGTTGCCTATAACAGCACAACTAGGAATATTTGTGCCTGGGACAAGGAAAAAAAAAGGAGATAAGCTAAATTTGGAAGAGAAACTGAGATAGGGAGAAGGAAAGGAAGTATGCCAAAGTGAGTTGGAGGCCAAGTTTGTAGTTGATGGGAAAGTGATTACCCAAGGAAGAAAATATATGACCCAAGAGGTATTTCTAAATTTCCATATTTCTCCAACAGTTCCCAGTACCCCACCCTAAATTATGGCCTCTATAAATTACTTTTTTTTCTTTAAGGACCAAAAAGTTGAATTAAAAAAATTCAAAAAATAAAAAATAAACAAGTTTGTTTAATTGTCTCATTCATGGCTGTTGATAACCCATTAACTATTTCAATAAAAAGAATTAGTAAATCAAGTCAAGCTTCCAAATGGTCAGACCATAATGATACCTCTGAATTTGAATTTCTATGGCTTAGCATAGTGCTTAACTCATCATGAGTTTAATAAATGCTTGTTGACTTGTTCAGACACCAAAAATAGCTTTGATAAACTTATTTCAATGATCCTAGATTTTAACAATGAGTCCTCCCTCCAAGGAGGCATTTTGTATGCCTTAGTAGCTTTACAAAGCTTTACAAAAGTAATTTCCTAGTAACCACCTCTCTGACAAACTTCTTCCCACATAGCTTAGTTGGGTCTTAGATAACAGAACCACAGTACCTCACTAGGTGGGCTCATTCTTGAAGCAACTCCAGCTAGGTAGGACTCACTGACATAGTGTCTGAAAACTCAGTCATTTCTATATGAATGAGGCATTGGACAGGACAAGTGACAGAGTAGCCACTTAAACAATTGAATGGAATGGAATTCATGGCCCCTGAAAATGGCAACTGTAGATTACTTTTGCAGCAACTCCCCATGGGGTGGAAACCCTGGTGTTTCCCATAATTATATATCTGTTCTCCTTTTATAAGTGGAAAATAGATGCTAGAGGAAAATAAAAGCAGAAAGTGATTTTTAAAAGGCAGTGTCCATAAATAATCCCAACCAATAAATAAGGAACATAGAAAAGCTGAAATGTACTGGGAAGAATATTATATGTGTAGTGAGAAGATGCAGATTCAAGTTCCCATTCTGCTATTTGATATCTATATAAGGCTCCCTATGTTCTTTGAGCCTTAATTTCCTCATATGTAAAATGGGAATAATAATATCTGCAACTGCAGCTTCACTGGGATTGGAGCTGAAGTACTTATAAAGAATTATATAAATGGAAGCTATTATTGGTACAGCCATATGGTGCAGTGGATAGATTGCCAGACCTGGATTTCTCTTCCTGAGTCCAAATCCAGTCTTAAACACTTACCAGATGTGTGACTGTGGGCAAATCATTTAACTGTTTTCCTCAGTTTCTTCATCTGTAAAATGAGATGGAGAAGGAAAGGACAAATCATTATAGTATCTTTGCTAAGAAAATCCCAAATGAGGTCATGACTGAAAAACTGACTGAACAACAAAGCTATTATTATTTGAGGCAAGTAGCTAAAAGCTTAGCCCTGATATCTATGCATTAAATATTAAAAGCTAGTAAGCTCAATTTTAAAAGACAAAAATAATGTATGACTAACTGAAGATAAAAAGCTTTCCCACTGACTCAGAAAAACACATTTGGGTGATGCAGACCTAAAGTAAGGAATACTTGAATTCAAATCTGCCCCAGAAACTTACTAGCTTTATGGTCCTGGGCAAGTCACTTAAGCCCATATAAAATGAGCTGGAGAAGAAAATGGCAAACTATCCAGTACCTCTGCCAAGAAAACCCCAAATGGGGTCACAAAGTCTCAGTTATGAATGAAAAATTACTGAAGAAAAGTAAGCCCCATCTTATTTTATTTTTTGCTTAATGGTGTTTTATTTGTTCCTATTACATATACAGGTAGTCTTCAACATTCATCTTTGTAAGATGTTGGGCTCCAAATTTTTCTCTTTCCCTCCATTCTTTCCTCCCTTCCCAAGACAAGTAATCTGATATAAGCCATACATATATAATCATGTAAAACATGTTTCCACATTAGTCGTCTTGTGAAAGAAGACTCAGAACAAAAGATAAAAATCACAAGAAAGAAAAAAATGAAAATAGTATGCTTTGATCTGCATTCAGACTCCGTAATTTTTTCCTCTGGATTTGGATGGTATTTTCTATCATAAATTCTATGAAATCATCTGAAATTATTGCATTGCTGAGAAGAGCTAAGTCATCGCATAATGTTGCTGTTACTTTATATTAATTTATACAACGTTTTCCTGGTTTTGCTCTCTTCACTTAGCATCAGTTCATGTAAGTTTTTCCAGATTTTTCTGAAATCCTCCTGCTCATTATTTCCTATAGAATAATAATATTCCATTATATTCATATACCACAACTTGTTCAGCTACTCCCCAATAGATAGACATCCCCTTGATTTCCATCTCTTTAGCACCACATAAAAGAGCTGCTATAAATATTTTTGTACATGTGGGTCCTAGTCATTTCCTTATTGTCTCTCTGGGATACAGACCTGGTAGTGATATTGTTGGATCAAAGAGTAGGCAGAGTTTTATAACCCTTTGGGCATAGTTCCAAATTTGTTTCATTTTTAAAGACAAAAATAACTGGTGACTTACTGAACATGAAAAGCTTTCCCATTGACCTAGAAAAAGCCATCTATACACCTTGCCTCCACTATTTTCCTTTATTCCCTTCTGAACAGCTACTCAACAGAAACTGTTTTCTCCAAGTTATCATTATTTCCTAATTGATAATTCCAATAGCTTTTTCTGAATCTTCATTCTTTTTGACCATATTGTTGAACACTCCCTTCTTCTGGCTACCTTCTTCTTCCTGAAGCTTATGTGACACTTGTCCTACCTGGTTCTCCTTTTGCCTATTTGACTGGCCTTTCTCAGTGACCTTTTGTTGAATCCACATCCATGTCCCCCCAAAGGTACCCTAGACCCTCTTCTCTTCATTCTACACACTTCTTTTATTTGTTTACCTAGTACCATGGGCTCAATTATGATTGCTATTAAAAAAACTCCAAGAAATTAATGATATATTGAATTTGAGAGCCCTATGGAATAACCAGGAAATTATAAGAGGCTGATAATTTGAGAGTTACCCATAGAAGAGACCTCTGCAAAGAATGAGGAGGTGATTTATCCCCTCCCTACACCTTTGCCATGTAGTTTCAAAGCAGAGTTACTCATCCAATAGGAAATATTGCATCCATCTGAGAAAAGAGACATACGCTCCATACAGAAAAAGAAATAAAGACTTACAACCCAAAAAAGAAGTAGCTTTGAGGAGTGTGACCTCTGACAACAGACAAAAAAGTACAATTATGGAGAGGATCAGATCTTGGGCAACCCAGCTGAGCCACTCACTCCAAGGGGAGTTTTATGAGAAATCTATAATTTTAAAAAAAGGACTTCCAGGTCCTGGAGCACCAGGAATTATATACTTATTCTACAAAGATCCCACCCATCTACCTCCCATTCTATTATAAATTTGAGTCTATTCTTCCCATGAATATAGTGTGTAAATATATGAAAGAACAGAGTTTAGGGTTTGGTTTTGGCTTTTTTTTTGTTTTTGGTGGAGATATACTTTGCAACTATTCTTTTAAGAGCTAATTAATCTATCAAGTGATTGTTAGTGGGAAGCACATTGAGGGGAGGGTCATAAACTAGCATATTGGGCACTCAAATCCACAGGGTTACACCAAGGGATCAGATAGCAACTACCACCTGGAGACCCAATCCTTGAGGGTGACTATAAGATGATGAAGTAATAATAGGGATGCTAATCATTTACATGTCATATTCTCCCAATGAAATGTAAACTTCTTACTGACCAGGAATATAGATATAGATATACATACACGTTTTTCCTATTTTGTCATAATGTTCCCAATGTTTTGCATGTAATGCATATTTAGTAAATGCTTGTTGGTTGGATAAGATTGGACTGGATTATCCTGATACTCTTATTATTTGTTCTGAGACATTTGCTTTCTATTACTTTAGCTGACAGTATTTGCTTAGGTAACATGATATGAGCTGTGAGTTCAGTGTAAAGGGGGACAAGAATAATCACTTATATAGTGCCTACTATGTGTCAGGCACTATATAAGTGCTTTACAAATATTATCTCAGGATCACTGATGATTCTTGCCACTGCCAGAAAGAGCATTTTGCAACAATAATATTTTTGTATTAAAGATTTCCTAAAATATTGGTTTTAAATGATGGACACAGCTTGGGGTTTCTTTGGTTTGATCACTGATCATTGTGTGGATATTGGTATTATAGTTGCAAATACATTTTGAGTTGTAAATACATTAGGCTAAAAAAAAACAAATCTTGGTCAGCCAGGAGGGATGTTTACAAAGATGTTTATCTAATATGACAATTAATATATAGAGATGGGTTTTCGCAAACTTATAGCACAAAGTCCGAAGCATAAAAGCCACTCTCATACCATACTTCACTGTGGCCTCTGGGCAGCTCCCTATAATTCCTTTATTTGACACGGTGGAGATGATGATTTCCATTTTCTTCTTAAATGTTTCAGTGAATGTTCTCAAGACGGCTATAGAGAGCATTCTTCAATACAGCCCCTTATTAGCCCATTTAGCAAAGTAAATTCTGATATGTCTATTGTGTTCTTGCCACATAAAGTGGTTAACAGATTCCTGGAATGAGTCATTTACATTTTACCAGCTAGAAATTATGAGCATTTAATGAATGTACCCTCATCAGTCATTTTAATGAGTCTCTTTCTCTTGGGTTTGAAATATATCGATCATTATCATGTTTTTAGTGAAAACTACACTTGTCCATCTTTCAAGTTAAGTGATGCCTAAGGAAAAAAATGTGGTGTAAGCCCTTAAATTAGAATCTGTAAGAATTTTGGGTCTCCAAAGACAAACTACTTAACTAATGTGTATCCCAGTTAGCTCCAGTCCTAGAGATTTCCTTATATAACTCTGAAATCATAAAATGAGGAGGGGGTCTGGAGTCGGGAGATACAAAGGTTCAAATCCTGCCTGTAGCACTTACTGGTTTTACAAGCCTGGGCAGGTCATTGGGCCTTTCCAGATCTGAATTTGTTCATCTATAGAATGGAAACAACATGGCTGATGGGAATATCATGCTTTCCTATTGATAACAGACTTTGTATTATCTGCCTTCTTAATGGGTGAGAAGGAAACAATTTGAAACTGAAAACTGAAAAAAATTAATTGAGTGGGGATACCATTACATCCCGTACCTACCTAACACTTTGCTTGTGGGGATCCTGTGAAATGATCTGCATTCTAAATCTGAAAGGGCCATGTTAGATGCCATTCACTTTATTTTTATTGCTTTGTCTCTAAGCCCCATTATCCTCTGCCTCTAATTATTTTGACTTGCTAACAGGAATGACTCTTTACAGGAGGTGGTGATATTTGCCAGAACCATGCAGCATCCTTGAAGACTGCCCCAGTAAAAATGAAATAACTGCACATTGGAATTCAGATTAATGGTTCTGCTTTGTTGTATTTCAGCTATTTGAGTTCATGAACTTCTTGGCGGAGAATGTCATCTTCTGCTACATGGGTCTGGCGCTGTTCACGTTCCAGAATCACATATTTAATGCTCTTTTTATACTCGGAGCATTTGTATCCTTTACTAAAAATGATTTCAAGGGCAACCCACTGGATATTTAGCAGAAGGGACCAGCAGCTTCTCAGTTTTATTCTGGAGTAGAAATAAATATTCAAGTTGTTAATTTGTATTTAAAGCATGAGTTCAAATCTAAGGAGGACAAATCATTTCTATGACTTAAGTGACTGAAAAAAGCAAGGGCCTGTAGGTAGTTGGGGTTCAATGGTTCAGAGTAAGAGAGTGGAAAGTTGAATAGATCTTAAAGCAAATTGTACCTTACAGAAGAGAAAGTTAAAGATTGTATCTGATTCTTCTCCATATTGCCTGAGCATGGGGCATGGAAAATTAGATTTAATGAAGTGGAACCAGATTGTTTATAAGGAAAAACTTCTTGGCCAAGAGAATGGTTAAGCTTTGAAATTAATCTCAGGAGTTTAAATAGGATATCCCTAATATTCAATTCATTCATTCAATTAACTTTTATTAAGCCCTTTTTATTTGTCAGGCCCTGTGTTAAATGCTGGGTATACAAAAAGAGGCAAAAGACAGTCCCTGCCTTCTAGAAGTTTACAATCAAATGAAGGAGACAACATGCAAACAATATATACAAAGCAAGCTATATATAAAATAAATAAGAAATCATTAAAAGAAGGAAAACCCTGTGATTAAGAGGGGCTAGGGAAGACATTATGTAGAAGGTAGGATTTTAGTTGGTGTTTAAAAGATTTCAATAATCAAAGCATGAGATAATGAGGAACCATACCATAATGGTAACAATATTAGAGGAGAAAAGGGGACATATCTAAGAATTGACAAAAAAGGTGAAATCTTTTTCAGCTATAGGAGTATTATTAAGCCTTTATTATATTCAAGATGGTGGGTTAAATACTGGGGATGAAGCAAAAGATAGAGTTCTATTTTAGACATGTTATATTTGAGATGCCATTTAGTTCATAATGTCCAATAATGTGTTCATGATGTAAGACTCAAGGACTGGATAAATGAAACTGAGAATTATCGGCACAGCAATGGAAGTTAAATCCATGGAAGCTGATAAGTCCATCCAAAGAAATAATGTAGAGAGGAAACAGAAAAGGGTCCAGAATAGAGTTGTTAGGAGACCTTCACAGACAGTAAGGATTTGCTATAAAAAAGGAGTATATTAGAGAAAAGAATCTTGAGAAGCAAACAGCAATGAAAGGGAAAAAATAAAACATTATTATATATAATTATTATTATATATTATATACATATACACAAGGTAGATAGTAGACCCTTTAGTGATAGGGAATATGGGAGAGAAGAGACAAAAACATAGAAATAGAAAAGTACAGAAGACTGTGAATAGTAATTTGTCTAGAGTATACCTCTGCTAGTTACTATCTGAAGGACCCTGGACAGCACCCAAACAGTAAGGTCCCTTTACTACTAGGAAAAGCCGCAAGATCTGCAGAGAACACTGGGTCTGCACTCAAGAAGACTGAGTTCAAATCCAGCTTCAGATACTTAATAACTGTGAACCTGGACAAGTTATTTAACCACTGTCTACCTCAGTTTCCTCAATTGTAAAATAGGGATAATAACCGAACTCACCTTGCAGAATTGTTGTGAATAACAAATGAGATAAAAATTATAAAGCACTTAGCATGGTGCCTGCACATAGGAGCTATAGAAATGCTTTTCTCTTCCCCCAGTTTTACTTAACTGCTTTATTTTGTTACAAGAGACCTCAATAGAGTAATCTGTAAATGTAGATAATATATAAACACAGCACATCAATAAAACTTTAAGTGTAAAAATTAAAAAGAAAACCATAAACAAGTTCAATCTGGAAGCAATATGAAGGATAGAGGGGGAGCAGAGAGTCAAAGGGAGAGCTATTAGAATAGTCTAGGCAGGTGGTAACGAGGCAAATTCATAAGAAAATGAATGTGTTTGTCGGTTTTTAACTGCTACACCTAGAATTCAAGAATGTCTATTAAAACCATGTTAGTATTACAAGCACAGCCCAACCTGACCAAGAAAAAAATGAAATGTATGAAAGAAAAAAGAAGAGGGAAAAAAAGATTGCTAGACACAGACAATATAAACCGACAGCAAATGAAATGGTAATCATGACTAGAAGTACTCGGAGTCTCCCTAAAGTGCTGCTTGGGGAGGTAATGCTGTTTCCAGTCGAGCGGCTCGTGCTTCATATTTTATAGCAAGGCAGAAGATGTCAGTCGCCTGAGATAAAAATGGGATGAGGAAATGAGAGGGATTGGAGCAGGATGGGGACAAGGCGATGTCCAAACGCCATCCAGCAACCTGGGGTATTGATGGAGTGAAATCAGGAGCATGTCAAAATCAGAATGTCTGAAGTTAGTTCCAGGATTACTGCCCTATTTATCCCCCATTTGTGTGTGTGTGTGAGATGATCTCCTGGCAAAATTGGTATCATAACTTTGTCCTCCCAGCCGTGTTTTCCTCAACATTCTCTTGCATTTGCCTGACAGTTAGCAATTTTTGTAGCCAGAGCCTGCAACATCTATCCCCTCTCCTTCATCTTGAATTTGGGCCGGAAACAGAAGATCCCCTGGAACTTTCAGCACATGATGATGTTTTCAGGTACGTGTGTCAGTCCCATTAACTGTTCCTTTCCAACACTCCCAGGAGGCAAAGGGCTGGGAGCAACAACATCTGCTTTCTCTTCCTCACCGACAGTACATTAAGACCCTGCCCATGTTCATTAAGTCATGCACAACACCAGAAGGGATCGTCTCTCAGTAAAGATAAGGCAAGAAAATCCTCTGAGAAATGTCTCCTATTAACTGTAGCTAGCTACCACCCAGTCCAGAAGTGAGAGCAGGGGTGGAGGAACTCGCTCATGAGGTCTGTTGTGGGATCATTGTCTTGTTTAGGAATTTGAATTTTAAGCATACAAGTCCAGTGATTGCAAGGTAATCAGAATGCAGCTGGTGCCTGCCAAAAACTAAATTACTTGCCTATAGCTCGTTCCCCGTAGGTTCCCCCTTCTTCCTCAACAGGTCCTACAGCCCCTGACAGTTGACAGGCAAGCTCTGATTGTTTAAATAAATTGCTGAAAATCTTTCTGAAGTCTCTTCTTTAAAGTAACAGAAAATGAACTCAGTAATGGCAAGTGATATAAGATCTACTGTACAAGAGAGTTCAATTTTCTGTCCTACTCAATTCTCCTACATCCAGGGTTCTTCACCTGGAATTCATGACCATTTTTCCTTAATATTTTGAACACTGTGTTTCAGTATAATCAGTTTGTTTTGCAATACTATGTATTTTGTATGCCTTTTAAAACATTATTGCCAGGTGGGGACTATAGTTTCAACAGGCTGTCGAAGGGATGTATAACAGACACAAAAAGAAAAAAGATTGAGAATTCCTATTCTGCACCAAGCCTTCCATTTGCTCAGGAGGTTATTCCATGGATGCACTTTTACCTCCATGTTTGTCCCTATTCCATGTATGTACTTTTACCTCCATGCACATTAGTACCAAATGCCTAAAATACAGGATTTAGAGCTGGAAGAAGCCTTAGAGACAGGAAGAAGTGGAAAGAGAAATAGCTTTAGTCAGAGAATTTAAATCCAGACTGCCACTTCTTGTGTGGTCTTGGAGATATTATTCATCCTCTCAAAATCTGTTTTCTCATCTGTAATTAATTGGATTAGGTGATTCTAAGGTTCTTCAGGCTCTAAATCTTATGATTTCTGATATCATAATTCATTCACTCCATTTTACAGATGAATAAACTAAAGTACAGGAAGATTCACTTGGTAGTAAATTGCAGAGCTAAGATTGAAAACAGATCCTCTTGATTCCAAATCTAGTTCTTTTTCCACTCTTAATCAATGGATGAGCATTTTTTAAGTGATTACCACGTGCTAGGTACTGTGCTCAAAATCTCAACTCTCCATACTTCCATTGGGGAAATAAAGCAATTGAATGTCCAAGAAAAATATGAATAAATGGTTAAGGAAGGCAGTTTTCCATATATTGTCTAATCAAGTGTCGCCCAACATGCCCAGAAAAGGTCACTCTTGGAATAAAAGGCCTCTCTGGTTCTTAAGGCCCTCCATAGGTAGACTAAGAGAGGTAGTGAGAAGATGATTCATTTAGCCTGAGATAGCTAAATCATCATCTCAGTTTGAAGAGAGCATTTCTGATGCTGCTAATGGAATAACAGTAATAATGACTTCTATTTATTTAGCCCTTTATAGTTTACAGTTTACAATTTAATAGCCACCTGTCTGTGGTTGGATGGCTCAGTTGATTGGCAGTGATTCCACACACAGCTGTGCATTTTCCAGAACACCTGGCACCTAATAGCATGAGGGAATTGATAAGGGGAAGAGAAGAGAGAAAAGCAGAGGAGCCTTAGTTAAGAACCAGTCCAACATTCAGGGGAGACGACTTCTGCTCTGGAACCCTAAAGATCTTGGGGCATGTCATTGAGTGAAATAAGGTAGCTTGGAGAGTGAACCACATTTCTGTTTCTTAGTTGTTTTTTTTTCCTTTCTGAAAATTTATTATCTCTCTCTTCCACTGCCTCCCCTTTTTATATTTATGTGGGTCCTTTGCCTCTTTCTTTGATCTCTTTAAGGGCTTAAGGATCCTTGAAGGATCCTCTTTAAGGACCAACTATAGTTGGTCCATTGGTCAGTACAATTTAGTGACTTTTGGAGAATAGTTATAAATTGTTTTTCAGAATGGCTACACCATCACTGCTTCACCAGGAGTGCATTAATGTGCCTGTTTTTTCCACAGCTCCTCCAGCATTTGTTATTTTCCTTTTTCTTCATCTTTGTCACTCTGAAGAGAATCAGGTAGAACCTCGGAATGTTTTTTAATTAGCAATTCTCTAATTATTATTGATCAAATGCATCTTTTCCCATGGCCATTAATAGCTTAAATTTCTTCTTTTGTAAACTGCCAGACAGGAGTCTTTCTAAGAATGTAACTTACAGATAGCTTGCCAAGATGCATGAGAGGCAGGAATTTTTACACAGGGAGTTCCTCATATCAAGGAAATCACACTTCTGGACTAAAATGAAAATGTGTAATCATTGTTCTATCATATTTTGAGAAACATTTATAGAATCAGGAGAACAGTGCATTCTCTTTCTACATAAAGCTTCAGGACATCTGCTAAAAAAAAAAGCAATGACATTTTTTAAACCAAATTTTAATTCTTAGAGAGTTACCTTTATGTGTTTGAGGCAGAGCTTGAGATTTTTTAATGTTAGAATATAGTTATTTTTGGTTAACGAGGTAATTAACTGAAATCTTGACAAGTCCATTTTATATATGTTTTTCCAAATTTATTTCTGATTTTCCAGTGTTTGACTTCAAGCCAGAGACCAGGAAATGGGGGAAAACTCCATGACATCACAACATACTGAGACTATCTTCATTACAGAGAATTGTAAAATACATCTGCTAGGAAGAAGTGAGCTCATCAGACTAAGAGAACCAAAGTACTAGATCTATTTCTTATGAACAAGAGTTCTGCTGAATTCTATAACTATAAAGCTTATTTCTATAAGAACTAACATTTAGATAGTGCTTTAAGCTTGCAAACTGACATATGCACAGACAAAACATAAATCTGCTGGAAGATGAGGGAGATTGAGTGATTTGTGCAGCCTCATCCAGAGAAAAAGCATCTGAGGAAGGATTTGAGTTCCAGGCTTCCTAGCTCTAAATCTAGTGCTCTATTTGTGCCATCCTGCTGCTTTTATTTTTACAAAATAATGTATTCTTTCATATAATATCTATTTGTACCCTATATGGTAGGCCATATATACATTTAAGACAACAAAAATCTAAAAACAAAGGGACTATAGAAAGTGACTTATAGAAATTCTTTGCTGATTTGACATAGACTTAGCCAGACATAATTTTAAAAGATTATTATATCTCACCTGCTGAATAGTACCCAGCATCAGTACCTGTACAAAGTCTCATTAAAATGGGACCCTGTGTTCACATTCAGCAACTTATATTCAGTTCCTCTGAAAAATATAGATTTTTGTTCTCTGGAAGTCTGTGGGTAGTTAAAGAGTTGATCAAGGAAGTTTACACTTCCAAGGAATTCTAAAGCCTTCTTTAAAATTCAAAGTCCAGGTAGCTCTGGTATGTAACCCTGTACAAAGAGCTTCAGGAGAATACTATATTTTCTCCCAACTTTTCCTGCTGTTCCCAAGAGCAGTCCCAGCTAATGCTGTGAGTAAGCAATCTATCCTTAGTATTCAGTTCCCTGAAAATGAAAAAAAAGAAAAAAAAAAAACCAATGCCTGGTAGTGTACATTGATTGAAGGAGGAGAGATGGGCTCCATACAAATTAGCTTCCTTATTGAGATGGCTGAGATTATGAAAGCCCAAATTCTTGTCTTAATTCAAAGCCACGTGCTACTATTTTTGCTTAATTTAAATAAGAACCAGAGTCACTGCAAAGGAGACAGGGAAATAGCAAGATCTAGGCAGTACTAGCAACCTTCCTGAAAGGTCTCCCTAGTTTGGATTCTGGGTCTCCATTTCCAAGTCACTTCCTATATAGTCCCTTTGTTTTTAGATTTTTGTTGTCTCAAATGTGTATATTGCTACCATGTGGGGTACAAATAGGTGAATATTATATGAAAGAATCCATATTTACTTACTTTGTAAAGCAAAAGCAGCTGGATGGCACAGGTTGAGTTCTAGATTTGAAGCCAGGAAGGCTTGAATTCAAATCCTTCCTCAGATGATTATGTTGTTGGGGGTAAAGTGGAGAAAAGAAAAGAGGGAAGAAGCTGGCAAGGAGGGAAGATAAGAAGAAAGCAGCCCTCCAGGGCATGTCATGGTATCATTTCCCTGAAATTCATTTCATGGTCCTTTTTAAGAACAAAGGACAAACAACAATATGACCTTTTATCTCCCCTTTGTGTTTAAACAAAATATTTGTGTGTCAGCTTACTCTAGTGTTAGGATGACTCACTTTTCTAGATCTCCTTAGTAAATATGTCATGTTCCTCTATAAGAAACCTTCAGATCCCATGCCCAAAGTTGTCATACCAATTGTAGGAAGGGAGGAAACTTGAACTCAAAACATAATAGTAAGGAGAAAAAGACCTAAAGAATTCTCAATTGAGCAAAAGATAAAAATAAAGATTAGCAGCTGCAGACAAGGAGAAATCAACAAAAAATATTTTAAAGAAAATATTCTAATATAGCCAATAACTGAGCCAAGTTTTCCTTGGTTGTCCCCAATTCACCAAAATGGTGGCCTGAATTGGAAATATCCTACCCCGCTACCTTATTTCTACTCCAAAAGTTTACACTAGATTGAATAATGATCAAGAAAGCCAGTGAGAAAATATATTAAGTGACATCTTTCATTCCAGAACTGCATAAAATGCCAGTGATAAGCCCAGGACCATTAGGAAAGGGGATCCCTCCTTAAGTATAAAAGTACCAGTGTGACTAGAAACAGGACATATATAATTGAAAGGTCCCACATTTGATATGAAAAAAAAAATAATAGGCCAATCTAAATAAAACTTTGGTGTCCTAGGAAAACCATAGGCCACCAAAGAGATACTGCCCTCTGATGCCTCGAATCCTTGCCCTGGTGCCCTTGAGTACCTTTTCTAACCCTCTGAGTCAATTTGCTTCAGACAAAGAACTCACTTGTTGATTGATTAAATGACTATTTTTTGTACAAAGAAACATCCAGAGTAGAATTGTGATCATCAGTTGGAAAGGTAAAACATAGGGTTATTATTTGAATTGCAGAATCCATTAAGCATATTGGTTTTAAATGCTGAGAAAAATTTGTTTGTGATTACAATAAGCTCAGAAAACATGAAAAACAAGTTAGAACCTTTGTCAGCCAGAAGCCATGGTTGCTTTCACCCATTACATTAAAATGGTTCTGCATATCCACCTTTAAAATAAATGCAAATTAAAAGAAAAATAACTTGCAGGCACACTGTTGTAATAAACCAACTGGGTTTTATCCATTATCTGAATCATCAAAATGTTTACTAAATGGAAATTACTGGTGAACAAATGGACTGCAGAGTTGTGGAGAACTCTGACTGTTGATAAGAGGTCATGAGGAATTGTAGTTAGAATGTTAGATTTAGTGAGAGAAAGACCAGGGTTCCAAACCCCATCTTCGACACTTCTTAAAAATGTAATCATAGGCAAACGATTAAACCTCTCTGAGCCTATAATAACTTGGGTGTAAAATTGGAATAAGAAAACTATTACATCTACCCTCCAGGCTTCTTGTGAGCTCATATACAAAATGGTTTATATCTATTAAAACACTGTATAAATTTAAAATGTTTTCATTATAAATGGTGTTTGCTAAACCATCAGAGTCCAAACTCTCACAGCTCCTGCCATGCAAGAAGGACTTTGAGTACAGTCTCAAAACAGATTATGTCTGCTTTCTGAAGAACAACCTGGTGAAATACAGAGAGAATCTATAAATATAGGTTAGCTTCTTGGTGATAAATTATGGAGTCATGACAATCCATAAAAGACATGGAGGAGTTGTGATCTTCATAATTGGAAGTAATACCTACATAATGAGTAGCTCCTAATTACCTCCAGAATAGGAACTTAACCTTTTTTATTATGTCATGGACCTCTTTGGCAGTCTAGTGAAGTCAGTGGACCCCTTCTCAAATTCATGTTTTAAATGCATAAAATAAAATACATAACATTACAAAGGAAATTTAATTATGTTAAATTGTAGTTATCAAAATATTTTAAAATAATCAAGTTCATGAACTCTATATTACTCTAAGATAAAATAAGTTTTTCCCAATTTGGCCCCAACCTATTTATTTGTCTTAGTTATAAATTACTCCCATTTCTGACCACTATAATCTGGCCAAAGTGGTCTTCATTGTGTTCCTCACATACGCCCAACTCACCTGCATGTCATGGTATCACCTCCCTGATGTCATGGTCCTCTCCAAAAACTAAGGACAAACAACAACATTATGACCTTTCATCTCCCCTCTCTATTCATCTGTACTGGCCAGCTCCTATTTCTTTAACATATATCCTCTTCTTCCTCTATCTTATTTCCTTCAAGAACTACCTTCTATAATAAAACTCTTCCTAATCCCCCCAACCACTAATGTCTTCTTTCCTTAATTCCCCTATATAATATTCTATTTTTAGTTTTCATCTATTGATATATAATCATGCTGTCTTCCTAACAGAATGTAAACACTTTGAGAGTGGGGATCATTTCTTTTTTTGTTTGTTTGTTTTTTAATTCCTAGCACTTTGTACAATCACTCACCTTCATCAGGAGCTCAATAATGTCTGCTGAATGATGGATTGATTTATTTGATCACAAATCCATTGGGTCATAGGGGTGTTACTCAAAGAATTCAAATAGAGTCTGGGGCCTCTGAATCCCCACCCCCAATTAAAAGACAAATCTCGTTCTTCAAACCTGAATGTGAGTGTTCATATGATCGAGGCAAAATCGTAATGTCAGAAATGAAAGTAAATTTTTTGAAACCACTGACCTTTGCTTGGAAAAGATCTGTTCCCTTTCCTTTTTTACAGGACAATTGTCACTGCCCTTTCTTATTCTTACTTTCAGTTCCAGCAGTGACTTATCACTGAAATTAATATAGGAATCAAAATGTTGTAAATCAAAGTTCCTATTTCTTCAGGGAGATATGTTTTGATCTCCACTGAAACAAGTCTGTACATGTAAAATGTCATAGTGTTACTTACGCATTTATTGAGTGTGAGAAAATATCTTCCTCTGGAGAGATGCTGTGGTTAGAAGTCCACAGACAACTCAATATAGCCCCCAAAAAATATTGCCTTTAGAGATATTTTGAAAATAAGTTCACAACCTACAAGTACATGTAGGATCTACTTTTCTAAGACACTAACTAAATAATGAAAGACATCACTAAAAGAAAGCCTATCACCTATTTCACATTTCTCTCTTCCTTTTTTTTTAAATAAAAGGATTTAGGAGAATAAATAATATAGCAAGATTTCTGAAGTCTTTGGCTCCCATGATATTACTAATAATTTCTAAGAAATTTTTCAGATTATGACTATAACAGGTTCACTAATTGATAATTTGATCAAATTTTTTTTCAAAGCTTTTTATTCATATTTTAATATCACCTTGATTTTCCAACCTATCTCTTCTCCTTACCTCACTCACCAAGTCAATTCCTAATAATAAAGGAGAAAAAAAGAAAACAATTCAGCAATGCTAATGAATGTCACCCAAATCTAATAGTATAGAATGTCACCAAGTCATGACCTTGGTTCCCCATCTCTACAAGAGAGAAGGGAGATGTATATTGTTGTATCCCTTCTTTGGAACCAAGGTTTGTCATTTTAGCTCCACAAAATTTAGCTTAATTGTTTTTGTTGTTCTTTTAATTTACAGCATATTGTTTTCCTAGTTCTTCTTCCTTTTTATCAGTTTGTGTCTTTGATACTTATTTGTAATCTTCATCATTGTTTCTTACAGAAGAAAAATATTCCATTTCATTCCTAGACCATGATTTGTCTAGCCATCCACATCTGATGGCCATCTAGTTTCTTTTTAGTTCTTTGCAACTTCAAAAAGTTCTATATATTTTGATGTATATTAATTACCAATTACTTTATAAAGTACCTACTCTGTATCAGGCACTGAGGAGAGAAAAGAGAAATAATTTAAAGATTCCTGCTTTCTAGGAGTTTCCATTTTAAATGGGACCTTTCTATCTTTTGTCCCTTGCATTTTGTATGTTAAGAGGGAGATCTCTGAGTTAAAGGGCAAAGACATCTGTGTCACCTTCTGTTGAGTTGACTTTCTAAATGTTTGGCTGAATAGACCATTATTTAAGTGAGTATGAATTTAGGAAATCATCATCCTAAGTAGAGTACATTTTGAAAGCAAAGTATGCATTCACCCATTTTTCCAATTCCACCCAAGGGAAGTATAATACATTAGCTCAGGACATATTATTTGTGTGAATGAATGCCCTTAGATTTTAAACCTGAGTGAAAGTAATGCTATTTTTCCCAAAGGCCATTCACATTCCCAATTTCATAAACCTTGGGTAATTTCAAAGATTTCATCAATTTCATTGATGCAAGGGAGGTTTAAACAAGCATAAAGGTTCCCTTGTTGAGTCTTCACAGTACTGAATTTCTCTTGATCTCTGTTAACCTTTCTTTTACTGCCCTGTATTTGGGATTACAACTGCCATTTAAGTTTATTCAACAGTTTACATCAAACCTACTCACCCTCATGAGAATAAAATCACAAAGCCAGGGGCTTCTATGTGCCAGGATGCTAATAAAATTTAATCTGATTAACCATCACCCTTCTTGGACACCTTCTTAACTGCATGAAGTATTCCTCAGCTTCAGCATCCCCAATAGAGTGATATTATTACATTTCACCATCTGATCCTAGCTATTTGAATGGAGAAAAAACATCCCATTGCCCATTTAGCTCATGGGGGTCATAAAATTGAGAGGGGTGACCTTAAAACTGAACTAAGACTTTTGGGACACCCTATATATACTACAGGGTTGGTTTCCTTCTTCTTCGTGACATAGAAATGAAATCTCTTGAATATAAGAAAGAATAAGAAAAAAGGGAAAGTGTGATTTCCCAGGAGAATGTAATTCTAGGAAAGATCCTTTTATTTTGAAGGCAGAAAATATCACACAGAAACAATCTGCTTGCTGCAGTTCCAGGTAATATAATGATGTTGGAATTAAAAAGGAACTATACAACAAGGTTGCAATAACTCCCAGAAAAATTGTATATTGAAATCAACTGCAACCATTGCTAAATACTGTCACCATTTGCAAAGCCATGGGACTTTAGCCAGGATAAATGTGATATGTAAACAAAATTGTAAATCCAAACTAGAATTTTATTAAATACATTAAATACACCAGCAAAAAAGAAACCAGTATTAAATCTTTGGAAATGACTTTGTATTTTTTTTCAATTCAAGAAATATTAAATTACCTGCAGATGATGTTGCTTAAGAAAGGGAGAATCACAACATTCAGAGAAAACAGGATCCCTATCTTTCCTGAGGAAAGAATATATATCACATGCTCAAATAATTGTAATATCTATTAAAGAAAGTAAGATAAGTATAAGTAAAATTCTTGGGGTGAGAGGAAAGATCACAGAATCAAGGAAAACTTCATAAAGAAGTTAGTATTGTCATTGAAGTTCAAAAGATGAGTAGGAAAAGTTCATTCCAGACATAGGGAACAATTTAGGCAAAGTCACAGGAAACTGGAAGATACATACAGGAGATGGGGAAAAGTTGAGTTTTGTTGAAGAGAGAGTATATACGGAGGGAGCAATATGAAATAAAACTGGAAAGATATGGGGCTGATAGAGTTGAGAAGGCCTAAAATGTCAAGCAAGGAAAAGTCAATGTTTTTTCTTAGGATGTCATAGGGAGTCATTGAAGAGTTTTGAATAACATAGCTATTCATAAGACAGACTAGATTTGCAATGAAGTAAGAATGGATCAATACAAGAAGGACTGGAGGCAGAAAGATCTTTTAGGAAACTATTACAAGATTACACCAAGGTAGTACAGAGTGGGCAATAGCAGGGAGAATTTATTGGAAAGAAGAGATATGAAAGAGATTTTAAAAATAAAAAAATGGAACTTGACCAGATTTCCTAAGAGATAATGGGGAAAGGAGAAGCAAAGTAAAGGGAGCTTTGTTTCAACTGGATAAAAGAGGAAACAGGAAAAAAACAACTTCTATTGAATTGGAATCAAATCAGTGTTTCTAGAGCTAACTTCACACCAATATTTCAATCTATTAGACAGACTTTATCAGCTTTCTTGGATCACTTTGTTCTAATGTTCTGCTGTAAAAGCAAACTCATCATCTTCCTCTAAGACCTTTTCACCCTGTTAGGTTTCCTATGATGTCACATCAGTCTCCTAGGCTTAAAAGAACAAAACAAGTTGTGATTTCTCCCTGTCCTTCACCCCTTAGGTCCAAAAAGTGTCTGAGTTCTGTTATTACATTTCTTAAAATATCTCTTAGGATTGCTACTACTATATTTCCATTCCTGAACCAATGTGGACATGCATAAACCAGTAAAAAAGACTTCTAACAGGTTTCCTTGACTCCATTATATTCCCTTTCCACTCCATGATACATATTGCTACAACAACTACATTTGCTATGTCACTTCTATACTCATAAATCTCAAGCAAGGATAAGAACAAACAAACAAACAAACAAAAACTCTTCCAGACCTTTGAGAGCTAAAATAATACAAATATGTTTATGAAACCTATTTTTTTTTCAAATACATTTTTGAATCCTCCAATGAGAACTTTCTGTCCCATTCAAACTGATCTTCTCACTACTCCACAATATATTTGTTCCAACTTCTTCTATTTTTCCCTCACTCATCTGAAATGTCTATCCTCTCCTTTTCTATCTATAAAAAGCCTACATGTGCTTAAAAGCTTAATTCCCTCTTTCTATTTTTTCAATTTTGAAAATTCTTTAACAAGTATTTATTTTTTCCACCCTCCAATCTGCCCTTATCCCAATGGAGGAAATATGCATGTAGTCAAATAAAAAAAAATCCAGCATAAGCCTTATCCAAAAATGTATGTTTCGTGCTGCAAGTTGAGTCTCTCACATCTCTGTTAGAAAGTGGTATTCCTCTCCAGTCCCTTGAAATTGTGGTTGGGTTATTCCACTGATCAGAGTTTATAAGTCTTTCAAATTGTTTGTCTTTATAATTAATTCTATTATCTTACATTTCTTTCCTCTCAAGGTTGTTGTGAAGGAAGTATTTGTGTTATCATCACCTTCCCAGCTCATTATAGCAGGGACCACATTTTCATCCTTCTTTTCTATACCATCCCTTGGCTCTTATTAGGTCCCCAGTAAATGCTTAATGAAATGAACTGAAAGGCTTTTAAATGATATCAAAGTCATATATCAGACCTCCAGAAGATAAAGGTGGGAATCTCTGTTCACCCCAATTCAATTAGTGGCCCATATTCCTGAGTGATGACATTGAAATTTTGAAGTTCTCCTCCTTACACATCATAGCCCAGGAGGAGTCTCTGAAGCCCTTCCATTTCTCCTGATATTTTCTGCCAAATATAGTTTTGCAGCAAAGACAAATAATTATTATCCAGATTCTGAGATGTGCTTGGATGGACATTCTATCGAGGCAGTCCATCAACATATCTATCTTGAACAGACAATATAGATGGACAGTGAGTTGTGCCTAGTATTGAAATAGAGGGAAAGGGTCAACTGGGTTACTGAAATTGCATAGAATTTTTAGCACACCTAAGCAGCTTCCCAGTGCAAATGCATTACACCTGTGTTTTTTCTGGTAATGCTTCATGGCAGTGCAACATGTCAAAATCCAACCTTTAAAGAAATATAATTTTAAGGAACCTAAACATCCCAGAGCTGCAAGCATCTAGTTAACACCATAAATAACCATTGGACTTGTAATCAAAAAGACTGGGGTTCAAATCCTATCTCAGATACACTAGTTGTGTGACTCTGGGCAAGTCATTTAAACTGTCTCAGCCTCAGTTTCCACAATTGTAAAATGAGATTAATAGGCACACAAAATTGTTTTGAGGGTCAAATGAGAAAACATGAAAATGCTTTGCAAAACTGAAAGTTACTTAACTGAAAGTTAGCTATTAGAGTTGATATAAGTGGGCTGCACATCTTACCTGCAATAATTTGCTCATGGAAGACAAAGGAAATGCATGATTGAAAAAGGAGATGGGATGGACATGTAACAAGAGCTGGAGAAAAACAGATGCTAAGTACTGCATCATTGCACACAGACAAGAAAAGACAAAAGTACGCCTTCAATATGATGGGTAGATAATCCTGGCAGGATTTAAGAGAAGATTTGGATAAGAATTACACAGTGTGAAGAGGCACCTATGGGCTGCAACCTGCACCAAGGCATTGCTTTGCACAAAGTAAGCACTTTAGAAACACCTTTCCCTTCATTCATCCATCCATCCATCCATTCTAGGGTATACATACCCCTATTAGTGAAATGACAGACCTACCCATCAAATTGTCGAAACACTCAATTTTTTTTGCAAGTAGAAAGGTTCCTATGTTCTAGCATAAAAATACATCTGAACTTGGCCTTCACCCACTCATGTTCAAACTTGCAAGATCATAGTGAGAGGAGGAAAAATATCATTCTTTTTGCCCTTTGCTACAAATAGGAAACCACTTATTTTCTGCAGCTCAAAATACTGTTACATACATAGAACCATTTGGCTCAACATCCTCCTATTGTTATGAAAAAACAGCATCAATATAATTAACCTAGAAATCCCTTGGAGTCCAATTTTAGATGAATCCACACTTAATTGCAGGTGATTCTGTTTGTTCCCCAAGACAATGTTACCTTTTTAGCTGAATATATGAAATCTGTCAAGATTCCTGCAAAGCAAAACCACTTAAACATGAACTTGGGTGGTTTTGTGAGCCTAAAAAAAATTAGAACATTTACAGCAGCAACCAGCTGATGGCATAAGTGAGAGGCCATTGAAACATGGAGGGACTAATACATGGTCTTGGGTCTCCTGACTTTTATGCTTTTTGTTCTTGAGATGTCATGGCTTTTTATTTGGAATTAAAGTGTTTCAAATAGCCATGATAAAGAACAGCATGTACCATTAGCAAATCAATTGAGAGAAGACAACTGTGTACAAGCCAAGTGCTGGGCTTTCAATGACTGTTCTGCAAAAACCATGGGGAGAGAATGATTTGTGGACAAGGAACAGAAGGAAAACAAATCAGAAGAGTGGAGGAGGATGCTGGTCAGCCCAGAGGGAGTAGATATTTGCTGCAAAATGCGTCTAAGAGGCAAAGTGGCAGAGGATAGAGATCAGGCCTGGTGATGAAGACCAAGAAGTGGACCCCCATCTCAAAGACCCAATAGTTGTGGGACCTTGGGTGAATCACTTTACTCCTCAATGGCCCAGATCACTGTAGATCAAGCGCAAATCTGCATTGGAAGAGGGAATTTGGTTATCAGGGTTTAGGAAGGAAGGAAGGAAGGAAAGAAGGAAGGAAGGAAGGAAGGAAGGAAGGAAGGAAGGAAGGAAGGAAGGAAGGAAGGAAGGAAGGAAGGAAGGAAGGAAGGAAGGAAGGAAGGAAGAAAAAGGATGGAAGGAAAGGAAAGATGGAAGGAAAGGAAAGATGGAAGGAAAGGAAAGATGGAAGGGAAGGATGGAGTGAGGGAGGAAGGAAATAAGGAAGGAAAAAAGGAAAGGATGAAAGGAAAGGAAAGGAAGTAAGGGAAGGATGGAATGAAAGAAAGGATGGAGTGAGTGAGGAATGATGGAAGAAAGGGAGGAAGAGAAAGGGAAGGAGGAAAAAGGAAGGAAAAACTTACCAAGTATCTCTATATACCAGGCACTATGCTAAGTTCCACTACAAATATTCTCTCATTTCATCTTCAAAACAACCCTAGGAAGTAGGTGCTATTATTATCCCAATTTTACAATTGAGAAAAGTGAGACAGACATGTTAAGTGACTTGCCCAGTGCAACACAGCTTAATAAGTATAGGAGACCATGTTTAAATTCAGGTCTTCCTGAGTCCAAGTCTAGCATATTATCCACTGTACCACCTTGCTGCCTCTAACTGATAACAGTCTTAGTCATATCCAACCATTTTGGTGTTTTCTTGGCAAAAATCACTGAAATGGTTTGCCATTTCCTTCTCACTTACAAATAAGGAAATTGAGGCAAGCAGTGCAAAGTAATTTGCTCAGAGTCATATAGCTACTGTCGGAGGCGAGATTTGAACTCAGGCAGATGCATCTTCCTGAATTCAAGCTCAATGTCTTATCCACTGAACCATCTAGCTACCCCATTGGGGATACAGAGGAAAACAAAAGACAGTCCCTGATAGAATTTGCCAAGGTCACCTAGCTAATTACTGATGGATTGAGGGCTTAAAAACAGGTCTCTCTGTTGCCTTATACTTTCTCTTTTCTATTTTTCTGATGACCCAAATTACTTAATTACAATCTAAAATCTTCTGGCTCCAAACCCTGCTTAGGTTTTGATGGCAAGCTGTATTTAACTGGCTTTCAGTCTAGGATTCTAGAATTAAGAGAATCGGGTGAAAGTGCATGGATGGGCAGAGATTTGTCATTTGTTCAGGTTCCTGATGTGTTGTAAGTAACCTTGACATTCCTGAGGACAGAAAGAAATAGTATTGCATCTTTTTCAGAGTTCTAAACGAATTCAGACTTTTACAGAAAACCCTGGAGATTCACAGTTTCACAGGTCAATTTTGAATATTTGCAGTTTTCAACACCAAACCACACAGCCAATTTTGCAGAAAAGCAATGGTAGAAATCCTGCCTCATTTTTCTCTCCAAGCTCCCCTATTTCAGGGGCTTTTTTAAATTACATCAGGAATGAGCTTCCAGAAGATGCTAATAGCTTTTTAACACCTTGTAGTTTGGGCTTTAATTAAAGACATTACTCCACTTCCCACAGGTATGATACAGTATTTGGAGACTTCATATTTTGGGGGATCCCCTACGAAGGGGAGAACAAAGATGTGATTTTAGAAATCAGACTAACAAGTATTCTTTTTAGCATGTTCTTTAAATTATGGCCTGCCAAGACATAGCTAATTTAGATGTAAGAGGACTATTAATGCTAGGTTAATATAATAATAATGATACATTATTGAAGATGTTTTAGGAAGATTAACATTTACATACTTGCTCTCTATTGAGAGCTCTAATATAAGCTCATCTTAAACATCAAATCACTATTCATTTCATTCACTGTTAGCAACATTATTCTATTCCTACCTTCTTTTGAACACCCAGAATCCCAAAGCAAAATACAAATATTAACCGCCACATCTCCTAATACTCCTAACACAATTATAGAGGATTGTCAGATTAACTGCAATCCCTTAAGGAGAGATGAAGGGATAGCTCATGGTCTGCTTTTCTCAGATCACAGAGGTTTATTGAGGCTGCTTCTTCCTCCTCCCACCCATCTTCCAAAGGGATGCCCCTAAAAATATCTGAACATTTTTCTCCCCTAAGATACTTCAGTGGCTCCCACTTGCCTTGGAGATAAAAGATAAATCCTTCTGTTTGGTTCACAGACTTTTATAACCTAGATCATATATATTTTTCCAATTTGATAACTGTTGATTTCCTTAAGGGCAATTCTCTAAAATTATAACATAAAACTGGTATCTATCTGCATTGGTAAAGGGAATGTCCTTGTCAGATCTTTTCTATACTGATGACATCATGCACCATCTAATATTTTAAAAAATATTTTTAAAATCCCCACCATGATGGCTAAATTAATCTATCATTCCTTATTTATTACTATTCTGTGTCCCTGAACCATACGTGGGTCCCACTCCCAAAGACTCCGTCTGTTTTGTAAGAATAAATTGATATTATGCAAGGCCTTATACTATGGAGCTATGAGACACTGATGATATTATCATGGAAGTAATCATTTTCGACTCTGGTGATGAAATTCTTTTGTTGTGCTTTCAAATATCCAGGAATTCTGGATTAATTTGTTTTATTAATTTTTGATTAATAACTAGTCCAGATTTCGCCTTCCATATCTTCAAGCCATTTCCTTGCCTTTCTAGCTAAGAAGACAACAATTTCCTCCTTCCATTTTTCCTTGGAAGTAATTTGTAAATAGGGGTCATGGTCCTCCTTCTTTTGGGAGCTTTTCCCCTAGCAAATTACATTAAATATCACTTGTTCTACCCTCTAGATCTTTCTCTTCATTTACATAATTTTCACTACAGAGAAATGAACCTCTTATGTTCTCTAAATGTGCCATAAAACATTGATTTTTTTTTATTCCAGAACTCTTATGTTACCTCTCATTTTTATTTGGTGTATCTACATGTGTAAAATATTTCAAACAAAAGAATGAAGAAATGGATACTAACTTTCACAGCTTAATCTTCAGATGAATAACTTACTCAGTGAATTAACCAAATCCTAATATATGTGAGATTCAAATATCTTATGTTAAAAAACAAGGCATTCAGGAATAACCTAATAGTTGTTTGCTTCATTTTTCTGTCACTGTATGCTTGATTTGTAAATAACTTCTCTGAATCTCAAGTTTCCTAATTTTTATACATGAGGATATGACAAAAGTAGGGGCAACCAGGTAGTATATTAAATAGAGCTTCAGGTCTGGAGTCAAGAAAATATTAATTCAAATCCAGCCTCAGACACTTATTAGCTGTGTGACCCTGGGCTAGTCACTTAACCTGATTTCCCTCAGTTTCTTCTTCTGTAAAATAAGCTGGAGAAATAAATAGCAAACCACTCCAGTATCTCTGCCAAGAAAACCTTAAATGGAGTCGTGGAGAATTAAAAGCAACATGACAAAGGTGATAAAAGATAGAAATAGGTCTGAGAGGACAAAGCAAAGATAGTCATGTGGAAACAAATTCTGGAAGCTTCACTTTTTTTCCAGTTAAATATATTGAACATTACTTGTCTAAACTCCCTGGATTATTCTCTATGCTATGAATTGATGTGATTTTTTTTCTAGAAAAATCACAGACTTTTTAGCTTCTTAGACTTGTTCAGCTTCTTAGACTCAGCAATCCTACTAATGGATATAGTTCCCAAAGAGGCAAGACACATAGAAACATTTCACATATACAACAATATTTTAGCAGAAATTATTGTGATAGAAAAGAAAAAAAACTAGAAAAAGTAGGTGTCCATTGACTGGAGAATTGACAAATAAGTTGTACCACAAGAATGTAAGGAAATATAAGTAAATCATGACAAAAATGAGAAACTCAAGAGACACATGGGAAAATTTGTATGAATTGTTACAAAGAGAAGGCAGTAAATACAACAAGGAAAATAATCATCTCTGACAGGGTGTGAGTAATACTTCTTAGGTGTTCTCAGGAACACTCACACCAATCCCTAATCCTCTGGTTCACATTCTTAGAAGCGTTCTTTCTCTAGATTTCAAGGAAGTCAGTTGGGTATTCTGGGATATTCTCAAAAATTATCAAAAGTGCAAAAATCCTCTCTCCGGTTCATTCAGCTTCTACCTCAGAATAAAACCATGAAAATCTCTTTTCCTAACTCTTCCTCTCTTAACTTCTCCCCATGCACATAAAAGCTCAGACACATAGTACCTTTAGTGGTCAGGTAATTTATAAGCAATATCAAGTGATTTCAAACATATTTAAGCAAAAAACTATATTATTACAATGCAATGGAATTTAAAGTCAGAGTCTCCTTTCTACTCTGGAAAAAACAGAGGAAAGGGAAAAAAGCTACCATAATTACAAGCTGGACCTCGTCTCAGAGCATGAATCTGCATTTTCACTAATGCATCAAATGAGATGATGTGTCTTACACGTTTTTGTCATTAAGTCACGTCTGACAGGGGGTTTCTTGAAACAGATAAGGAGTGGTTTGACATTTCCTTCTCTATTGTGTCCCCATTTTACAGATGAGGAAATGGAACACAAAGAATTTGAACTCAGGAAAATGAGTCTTCCTGCCTCCAGGCTCCATGCACTATCAACTACCCCCTTTCTTGCACATAATAAAGTTAGATCTTGTTAAAGTAACAGAAGCCACTTTAATTTCAAGTCTTAAAATGATAACTCTTTGAAATAATACTAGGAAATGTAGTTCATCACAGTGGCTTTGAATGCAAAGGTACATGTTCCATTTAGCAAGTTATATTTTCAAAGGAGTGAAAGTACGTTCAGCGTATTGACCCATTGATGGAATTATTTTAAATGCTATTTTTTCAAACTAAAAATTTTATTGCACAGGTTTTGGCTTGCAGACTCCAACATAAAAACCATCCCAAAAAGGTAAAGTGGGAGTGGACTGATAAGAGTTCTCTTGTCTGGCTTTTTCCCTTTGAAGGTCTCCGTGGAGCAATAGCATTTGCCCTAGCTATTCGGGACACTGAATCTGAGCCCAAACAAATGATGTTCACAACTACACTGCTCATCGTTTTCTTCACAGTTTGGGTATTTGGGGGAGGAACTACACCAATGCTGACATGGCTTCAAATCAGGTGGGTGTCAATTTTGCACAAAGGAAAATATTGTTCTGCCCTATATTGTATAAGAGATGGTACTATGAATGTTGGAAAAAGCATAATATCAGATAAATAGGCATTGGGCTCAAGGGAAAAATCAATGCTGTTTTTCTATAGAGTGAGATGTAGTAGATGGGAACCTTAGATCTAACTGAAATGATTTCTCAATCTGTTTATTTTTTTGAGGAACCAGAATCCCCTGGGCTGAAGGGGAGGGAATAGAGGGCAATGGAGACTTCCAAAGAGCATAATATCCTTACTGTGAATGAAGCAATGAGATCAGTTTGGGTCATAAATTATGAGGTACTACTTCTGAACAAATGGATCCAAGATGTAGTAGAAGAATAGCTGAAT
Source organism: Myrmecobius fasciatus (assembly GCA_023553655.1). Lineage (NCBI taxonomy): Eukaryota > Metazoa > Chordata > Mammalia > Dasyuromorphia > Myrmecobiidae > Myrmecobius > Myrmecobius fasciatus. Next base: position 404,529 of record JAJPUD010000901.1, read on the forward strand.
ATTAATCTGGGGCTGAATTTCCTAAATATTAGCCATAAATTTCTTTAGAGTGAAGAACATGACTTTTTCTTTCATAGTGTGTGTGTGATACTTATATTTCTTTCAAAGGATTCCAGAAATAAGATTGGATTTGTAGTAAATATTCAATAGATATTTATTGGTTGACTGATTAGTCACATGGACTTTTTAGTGACTGGATCAGAGGCTCTTAAATTGCGGTCCGTGAATTAATGTTTTTAAAAGATGATGATATGTCAACATAATTGGTTTCCTTTATAATCCTATATATTTTATTTTATACATTTTAAAAATGTATTTTTAAATTTACATAATACATTACATTTAAAAATGTATACATTTAAAAATAAATGTGTAAATAAATAAATAACATATAATTTAAAAATGTATTTTTAAAAAAACTAAGAAGGGTTCTGTAGGATTCACCAGACTGCACAAAGGCTCCATGACACACACAAAAAAGTTAAGAACACCTAGACTTGGTGCTCAGTTTTTCAGAGGCAAGGTTAATGGCAAAAATTGGAATGCAGCATATGGACATTTTTTGTACAATCCCTCTCATAGATAGTCAAGAGTATTTTTTATTTGAATGCAATGCAAACTGTGCTCTCTATTTGATTAAACTGACTGACTTATTTTAGTAAATAAGTTTCCCATGCACCAGGTACAAGGAGATGATCATCTGTTTTTAACCCTTTAGTTTTTGTCACTTAAAAAAGCCTCTTGATGTGTTTTATTTTGACGTGATATACACTTCCTGACAAATCGCCCTTCCAAAGTATGTGCCTTAAAAACAGTCAAACAAAGCCTCCAGAAAACATGGCTGTGCTTGATCACCCATGTCACTCTGTATGTGTGGAGCATCTCACTTGCTAATTAAAAGAAAAGATCTGTGAGTTTCCTTTGAGGATGTGATACCCACACGGTCTGTTGTCTCATATGCATGTCACTCTCAACAAGTCACTTCAACCACATTTTTTAAGGTTTGTCAGGATTCAGAAACAAAAAGCAACAGTGGGGGACACCAAGAAACTTACAATCTTTTATAACAAACTTCCAGTCTTTTGTATGTTCTAAGTGTCTCTTCATTAAAAGGTAGGATGGGGCAAAGGAGAGCTCCAGACAATGTGTTTTAATGTGATAAATGTGATAAAAATGAGATCACTTTTCAACTAATGAGAAGCAAGGAAAGAGCAACACTTGTCCTGGGCACTGAAGGCAAGGTAAAATTTCAATGTGGAGGAGATAAAAGTCTGAAAGGAATAATGGTCATGTGCAAACGTGTAGAGGTAGGAGAGTCCAGAATGAGATAAATGAGTAGCTGGGTTCAATTGGTTAGAATATTAACAACATGAAGGCGAAAAGTATGAAATTAGCCTAGAAAGAAACACTGTGTTTCTCTTTGTCTCTTGATAAAATGGGTCCTAAGAAAAAGAGAATTTCTACATCCCAAACCAGTAGAATCTTAGGGGCTTGTGAGATCTGTTCTTTCCTATTCCCTTTATTTTGGGGTTTTATAGCATCTTCATTTCAAAATATATTCAATCCTCTTTCCAATGGCTCTCCTTGAAATGTTTTTAAAGGGGGGAAAATCAGTATAGTAAATAAACTAAGACAATGAATCTGACCATATAAGCATTGTTCCATACTCACACTATGTTGGGGCAATTAGTTGGCTGACACAGTGGATAGCACACTGGGTCAAGAATACCTGAATTCAAAAATGGCCTCAGATACATATTATCTGAGTGACCCTGAGCAAATCGCTTCACTCTGTTTGCTTCAGTTTCCTCACCGATATAATGAGCTAGAGAAGGAAATGGCGAACCATTCCAGTATCTTTGCTAAGAAAATCCCAAATGGGATCAAGAAGAGTTGGACGTGAAATGACTGAACAACAAAATACAATAATTCTTGATGGGGAATATGGTAGTCTGGCTAAGTGCATTTGTTTAGATTGGATGCAGAGGAAAACTTCCTTTCATTAAGTCTCTTGTGAACATTCATAAACAAACATATTAAATATAAATAAGCTGTGTTTTACCTTTACATGTGTACTATATTTGCAATCACTCACATACATATATATGCTCAATTGTTAGCATTCCTTGTTATAAAATACCATATATATTAGCATTCCCAGTAATCAAACACTTGTCTTGAGAGAACTTTCTTTGATCCTTTTTGTTAATCTTGGTGCTTGTTATTCTCCTCTCCAGTTTATAGTCTTCTCAGTACATGATGAAATAGAAAGAACATTGGCTTTAGACTTGGACCCAGTGGACCTGAGTTCAAATCCTGGCTTTGTCATTTGCTAAATATGGAACCTTTGGCACTTGTGTGCCCCTTTCTAACTAACTCTCACTTTATTCATCTGTAAAATTAAGTTTTGGGACCAACTGGTCTCTGAGGTCCTTTTAGACTCTCACAAATGGGAATTTCAACCCTGATGAGTATCCTTCCTATTCAATAAACAATTATTAAGTATCTATTATGTATCATAAGGAATTGTGCTGAAATCTGGGATGGAAACTAAGCTAAGATGTAGACCTTAGGTTCAGTGACAGGAGATTCTATGAAAACAATCTTTCTACAACATCCTAAATCTCCTCAAGTTCAGGATTCATCCTTACTAATGCTAATAGTATAGCCACACTCTGGTTAGAACTGTCCCAATAGCCTCCAAGCTTCCCTTCCATGAAACATCCTATTCTTCCCTGTCTTCTTCCTTAGTCCTCTGCTTAGCTAGATTTATGTGCTCCATAAGACCCATGTAGGGTCTCCAAGACCTTTCAGAGAGTCCACAACTTTTTTCATTATAATACAAAGATATTTGGATTTCTAATATAGTGAATATCAATAGATAAAACCAGCATAAACAAAAGTTTTGAGGGGGTCCTCAAGTGCTAAAGAGACTTAAGGCCAAAAGGTTTTGAGAACCAGTAGTCTATCTTAATAATAGACTTATTAAGGAATAGATTCAGCTGTGATATGGGATGTACTAAAGATTATTCTCTGCCACACTCTACTATATCTATCTTTATTTTTCTCTTTCTCTCTCTCTTTTCTTCCTTCCTCCCATCTTTTTTTTTCTTGACCATCTGATTCTTTTTCATTTCTCTTTTTTTTTCTTTCTTCCCCCATCTCTGCCTCAATCTTACCACCTCCTATCCTCAGCACTGCTCAGTCCTACCTATAATTTTCAGAGCTAATAAGGCTGTTCACCACCAACACCAGCTCAGCATTAGATGTCATTTTGGATGAATTTATTTCTCTCATGTAGAACAGAGTAAAAAAAAACTTCAGCACTCAAAACTGACTATATGTATAGCTTCCCTTCCACTTTAAAAGCCTTTTTACTTTCTCTTAAGCAGAGATTCCATTACTATAACAAAAATTCTCTTTATTTCCAGCATTCCCTAGTTTTTATAGAAGTGTTTCCAGATTGATTATCATAGTTATTTTCTTTTAGTTTTTCTGAATCCCAGAGTTAACCTTTAGAAGGTATCTCCATTTTCTTTCTTAAAATAATCATTTTTTCATCCCAACGGATCACTTTTGATCTTTGAAACTTTTTCAAGTTGGCCATATTCACTCATTCCTTCATTCAAAAAATATTTATTGAGTGTCTAATAGGTGCTATGGGGGATACAAAAAAGCAAGAGGCAATCAGAAAGGAAACTAAAAGTCTTGGCAATTCCCAAGTCACTCATCTTTGGCGTTAAATTGGTGAAGAGGAGATCCTATTTCATTCTGCACTTTTAGCTAGTCCCCACCATTACAAGATATATTATAGTGAAATAATTCAAGAATACGCATATACCAATAGCATTAAGGATTCATTAATGTTTTTTTCCAATCTGGACTATGATTTTATCAGTAGGAAATATTCCACCATACAGATCAGCAATGCTTCTGTAATTCCAGATAGACACAATAGGACATGGATATTGTTAAACACCTAGTAAGTAGCCCAAAAAATGAGTAAAATATGGGGGATACAAATAGGAAAAAGAAAGATGGCCCCTGACCCAAGGAAAAGACAACACACAAAAGGAAACTGATGAGAGGAAGAGGGAAGAAAACCAGAGGGTGCCCAACACAGCATAATGAAGATAAAATAAGTAGAGATGAGGGACAGAAGTATTAAATAAGCACCTGTTATATGTCAGGCACAAATTTATAAATATTATCTCATTTGATTTGGGGAGAAACTGGACCCATACTTTCATTTTTTACCCTAATAAGGAAACTATCTCTATCAGTACAAGTTGGCACCTACTCTGGAAGTTATAAAGTAACCTAGAACACTGAGGGATTGAGTGACTTGCTGAGGGATTGGAAGGGTGTCAGGGACAGTATTAGAACTCAAATCTTCCTGGCTTGAAGTCCATATCTCTCCACTAAGCAACACTGCTTCTGCTATAATTTACTGTCTTACTTTTTGGATTTCCTCTTCAATCCTACCATATATTTCCCTGGATTATGCTTCTCTTCACATACAGTTACATCCACTGAATACAGGAGAAGCTCGTTGAGGATGAGAGTGTCTTTCTTCCCATCTCTATGCCCTTAGCACTTAGTACAAGAAATCAATCAAGCAGATCTTTATTAAGTGCCCACTTTGTCCCAAACACCATGCTAGGTGCCAGCCAGACCTGGTACGCAGATTTATTGAGTTGAAAATAATTTATTCTACTTCAGAAGCTGCAAAGTTGCTTTACTATTTGAGATGATTAAGTAGGTGGAAAGAGGTTCAGAAATTTGCTGTGGATAACAGAATAAGTAGGACAAAAAAAGACAAAAAAATCCGAATGCCTGTTTGGGTCAGTGGGTTAGCCCACAGATGACAGCATCTCTCTCCACACTAGGGTAGACAGCTAACTTTGCAGAGCTAAATATATCTGTCACATCTTATAAAATCTATTCCCTTCTCTTGAAGAGATGTGTAAGCTTGAGAACTCATTCTTGTGATGTTATTTAAACATATATCTAAAACACACTTCTCAAAATGTGATATTTTTTCTTTTTAAAATATGAAGCCCCTGTTTAGTTACAGGCTAGAGGAAAATGCATCATAATGAGAGAAAAAAGAATAAAGTAGACTTCAAACACTGAGAGATTCTGTTCAAGTCCTTTTCGTTCTCTGTAGAGACAGGACTGGACAAGATGCTCATTTTAGCTCCCTCTTGTCCCTAACTTCTTATGGCTTTTTCTATGGCACACCTAGACTCTCAAAATAATGGAGCTGCCTGATGAAGAAAGAGAGCAGTTTGCTTTCCCTCCTCCTCCCACTTAACCCAACCCACTGTGAATACAAATGGATTTGGTTAAGCACTTGCTGAAATGACTTTCTGTCCTGTGGACTAGGAGGGAACCCAAGCAGAGGCTCACAGGTTCCATGGGAGAAGGTCTCCCCATAAATGTTATCAAGTGGTCATTAAGTTAAAGCAGGTCCAGGCCTGCTACTCACAACTTTGTGGGAGGGAGGAAGGTAACAGTACTTTTTAAAGTCAGTGAGTATGTGAAAATTGCAGAACTGGGATGATGGGACTCTGACCACACAGGGGTAAAGAAAAGCTTCCAATGGTATTTGAATTATTTTCCATGCACATGAATGTGACCTGCGATTGCTTCCACACTGGTTGTTTACCTATATTCTCCTCTGGATGGCTGCACAAACTGCATTACACTATCTACTATTGGTCCCATGTGCACTGTTAGTAAAATAGCAATGCATCCAGGCATTCTCTTCTGGAAAAACTTTATGTGCAGTGGATGGATTCATGCATGGAAAGGGAAAAGGTGGAAAAGATAGAATCCACAAGACCCCAATTGAGATGCATGCCATGAAGGTGTTGAATCCCCTTGCAGGGAAAATGAAAATACTTATAATTTATAAGTAATGTCCTCACTAAGTTGCTGTCACTGAAAAAAAAATGAAATTGAAATTGACTCAAACATTGAATTTTATCACAGTATATTTATTTGTTTCTTTCATGTTCTTATTGATATCTTTTCTTTTGACATCATTTTATTTTGCATATTCTTCCTCTCCCACCTGAGGAAACATCCTTTATAAGAAATAAGAGAAAGAAACAAAGACAGAGAAAGAAAGATAGAGACAGAGTGACAGAGAGAGAAAGAGAAAGGGAACAGTTCATCAAATTCAACATTATATATGAGATTTCAAATCCATAGCTTAAGCAAAGAAAAAAAAGAAAGCTTTATCTTCCCCACCACCACCACTAAGAACCAAGCTGGGCCATGATAATCACTCTGCATTCAGTTTTTCTATTGTGGTTGTAATCACTGGTTATGTTGCTTTTCTTGTTTCTATTTTCTTAACCTTGTATCTCTTCGTATTAGTCTTTCCATGATTCTCTGTATTCTTCCTATGCATTATTTTTACAATACTAGTAAAACAGTCTAATATGTTTGTACAACCACAATTTGCTTATCCATTCAATCACACAGGTAGATACTTTGCAGCTCTTTGCTACTATTAAAAAAATATTTAGTACAAAGAGATTGTCCTCAAATAATTAGCATTTTTTCAAATTCTGAAAGTATTTGCTTACTCTGCCTATATGTTGTAAATATATCAACAAAAGTAGATGGAAGAAAGTAGACAAGAAAAAGATTACTGTGTCTGAAAGTAATGAAGAAGAGAGATCCAAAGAGAGAGACATAAAGAGGGAGAGAGACAGAAACAGAGACAGAATGTGTATGAACACATCCATGCTGATAAATGTGATAAACTTGCATCAATTGGACACCTTATCATCTACTCAAGTTCCTCTATGATGGCTTATAATGTTACCAAATAAAGCAGCAGTCCCATTATGGCTTTTTAATTCACAGTTTCCCATCATTTCTTCTATATTTAGAGCAAGCTTAGCTTGTTTACAGAGTGATATCTCATTAACAAACCTTCATGTCAGACTCTCTCCATAAAATATCAGAACATAAGTAAATTGGAGCTTTAATAAAAAGAGACACAAATGTGAAGGTTGGAGAAGGGAGGGGAGAAGAGGGGACTAAAATGAAGCCCAGAAAACAAATATGTTACTGACTAAACCTACATCATATTCTCCATATGCCATTACTTCTAGCTTTTGCATCACCAAGAAACAACAGAATATTGAGGAAAATGTACTGGTCTTAGAGTCACCACCTGGATTTAAATTCCAGCTCTTACATTTAGTATGATCCTACATGAATTATTTTATCTGAGTTTTCTCATCGGTATAATGAGGATAATAATTAATATTAATAATAACAATGGAATACACCTCCCAAGAATGTTGCGATTAAAAAAAAACTCTTAAACCCTAAAACTCTTTGTAAATATCAGCTCCCTTCTTTTCTCCCATTTTTTTCAATTCTACAAATATTTCTAAATTATCCATTCAACAATACACACTTTGGGTAACATGAAGACAAACAACATGCTCAAGGTGTTTGTACTCTACTAGGGAATCTGAGAGGAATAATAACAAAAGATACTTAAGCCAGGCTTCAAAGTTTGCTGTCATGAATGTGTATTACCTCACTTGATCCTCTCAAGAGACCCGTGAAAGGGGTGCTTCAAAGATCCCAATTTCATAAAGAAACTGAGGTTGAGAGGTTATAACTACCCAAGATCACAGAGCTGCTAAATATCAGAGGAAGATTCAAATCTAGGTCTTCCTTGACTCTAACATTCTTTCAACTACTCCACTCTCAAATAAAAATTTGATAAGTGCCAAAGAAGTAATATGAGCAAAGTCTTTATGAAAAAAAATCAGAGAATGAAGAAATTACTTCTAGTTTATAAGAATCAGAGAGGACTTCATGGAGGAAACAGCATTTGATCTGGGCCTTCAGGGATGAATAGGATTTCACATTCCAAATAATAGGAAAACCATGAATCATTCTTCAAATTTTCTCTTAAACTTTTAGGAATATACTTGATTTGTTCTTTACTCCTATGAAATGTGTTTAGCTACTATGTTATTCTACAAAATATCTTGTCTACATCAAAAATTGAAGGTGATAAAAAATGTTAAATGGTATTTTCATTATTTAAAATAGTCATTTCTATACCAGAAGAAATTAAGAAATATTTTTGCTATGAGAAACAACTTTCTCTTTGATTGGTTTGCATTATATATTATTTAAAAGATTTATCTTATCTTTCTTTTTCAACATCTCAGCAAACATTTGTTCAATGCTTACTATGTGCAAAGCACCATAATGGGTTCTGAGGATACAAAGAGAAAAACAAAATGGTGCCTGCCCTCGGGGAGCTTACATTTTGCTCACAAAATGGGTAGACAGAATGTTCATATGATCAATACAACACAAATATCAATCATATAAAAATTAATTTTGTTGGAGGAATGGAAAGTATCCACCAATAACTTTCTTTTTATTTCAACTTTAAAAAGAATTCAGAATTTGATTGAAAATATAAACCTTCACTTCCCAAATTTCTAAGGAAATATCAAGGCAATCTCCAACATTAGTTGGGAGGTTTTCTTGTAAAAGCAAACATAATAGCTCCTTGATTAGAATCAGGATTTCCTCTGGATGCTACATTTTCCTGCTGAACTCATTAGTACTCTGGAGTGAGGAAAACCCAACCCCCTGTCTCTGAGGATTAGCTCTGCTGTTATCCAGGAAACACAAGAGATCAAAGGTGTCAAGCTGTGTCCCACAGAGACGATATCCAGTAAACAGGATTATCTACAAAACTATTACACACCTGGGCAAACAGACCTGAAAAGGCAAGGAGGTCCTAGAGACTTCGAAAGCAAAGCTCCATGCCAGCTAATTTACCATGGGGTGATACTGACCTGGAGGTATCCTATAAAGCTAATTAACACCTTGCATTAAGAGCCAGGGGGAATGGTACCGAGATGCCAGAGTTTCCATACTGAGTCACTTATCCCACCCAAAAGGATGTCTGGGTCTCGGCTAGCCAGGGATGCTGGTCTTCCTTTGAAGAGGTCATGTGTGCATTACAGCCACTGGCAGCTTGTCCATTTCACGACCAGATGAGAACTCCAGAACAAGACTTTAAACCAGCCTCAAGGCACAGGAAAGCATATTCAGCACAGAGGAAATTGTGGTCAGCTACATTGCTTGCTTGATTTTCAATCCTCCCCCCCAAAAAAAAATATTTCTCTTCTTAGCCACCAAAATAAATTAGTTGACCAATGAACTTTGTCATATCTTTATCTGGGATTGAAGCATCTTTATAAGAAAGTTTGTTGTTGTTGTTGTTGTTGTTTTAAGAAAGACAAATCTTTACAAATCATGTAAAGTTGTGTTCATTTGAATGCATGATTCTTTGAGAGGAGCCCTATTAAAATGTGCTCAAGTACCCCCCAAAATATAACTTAACTGTACATTTAAGAAGCATTGTAGGACTGTAAAACCAAACAAACTTAAAAATGGATTTAAATTCTGACTCAACTCTGCTATTCATGAATGGCCTTAACCAAAGTCCTTTAATTTCTCTGGACTTGACCTATAAAATGAAGGGAATGGTCTGTGTGACTTCTCTCCAATGTCCTTTCAACCTATAAACAGATGTACCTTGATTCTCATGCTCCCTTGGACAGTTGCTTGGGGGATTAGAAAGAGTACACATCTGATTTTTGTGGATCTTGGCAAGCATTCTCTCTCTGCTACATATAACTTGTGTGACCTAGTGTGGACAAATCACTTGATCTCTGAACTTCACTTGTTATTTGTGAAATGAGAGAGATGGACAGATGAAATCTGAGGTTCATTCTAATTCTAAATTCTATGAGTGTGGCAAAATCCCACTAAGTCCAATAGGAATTGAGGGACCTATTATCTCTAGGGTAAAATTCAAAAACGTCTGTGACATTTAAAGACTTTTCACAGTTTGGCTCCAGTTTACCTTCTAAGCTGATCCCTCATTATTTCCCCACACTCTCTCTGCTTTCCAACCAATCTTCCATGTTCCACCTCCAATCTCCGGGTCTCTGCATGACTTGTATTTCATACCTCAAGCATAAAACATCTTCCGGCTTTACTTCTATCTCTTGTTAATACTCCACCTAATTACCCTGTGTGTGTATATAAATGTGTGTGTATCCATAATTAGCTGAGAACCTGGGCAAGTCACTTAACTTTGTTTGCCTCAAGAAAAAAATGGCAAACCCCTCCAGTATCTTTGGCAAGAAAAACTCAAATGGGATCACAGAGTCACACATGACTGAAACGACTGAAGAACAACAACATATGTATGTGTATACATATACATATATACACATTTGTCTGTGGAAAACAATATTCATATACATAAGTAAACTATAAATGTATATGTGTGTATGTACATATACATAAATAATATACTTATTTGTATGCATAATTAAAAATTAAGTAAAATAATTAAATTTAAAAATAAAATAAATTTAAAATGTATGTCTCTGCTACATATAACTTGTGTGACCTAGTGTGGACAAATCACTTGACCTCTGAACTTCACTTGTTATTTGTAAAATGAGAGAGATGGACAGATGAAATCTGAGGTTCATTCTAACTCTAGATTCTATGAGTGTGGCAAATTCCACTTAAGTCCAATAGGAATTGAGGGACCTATTATCTCTAGCATAATTTATTTAGTACAATTATTGTGATAAACAAATATGTTACTAATATAATTTACTTACATATACATAAGATTATAAATAAGTAAATCATACATGTATATATATATTCATATAATTTATATATCTACATAGGTGTTGTTTTCCCCAGAAGATTATAAATCATATACACCCTCTCTCTATCTCCATATTATAGAAATATATATACACATATGTGTGTATACATGTGTATTTATACACACACATATGTGTATATATGTGGAGTAGTTGGTTTGTATGTATGTATGTATAATTTATTTAAGTGAATGTTGTTTTCCCCCAAGAAAGTAAATTCCTTGAAGGAAGGACTTGGTTCATTTATATATTTGTACATAAGCATTGAGCACAGTATTTGTTGCATCCTTTTGATAAGCCCTTCTTGAATGAACAAATATATACTGAAAGTATAACTTTGAATCTGTAGAAGATACATGTTTTTTTTTCCTTTAAAGTAAATCATTTACTGATTTCTTTCACTCTATCTGCCTACAGTCAATGATTTCTATTTCTTCTGGATGCTCTCTTTAAGGTTTCTTCCAACTTTAAAAATGCATGATCTTAAATGTATAGGAAAGGCTCCTTGGAGGTAGAGCCATAATTAACATAGGGTGGCTGGTACTTTGACCCAGCATGCGGATTTTGGGGAGCAGCACTTTTTCTCCATAGTACATCCAGAGTCCCATGGTACATCAGAGTCCCTCTCCAAGGTTTGTCTTTCCTCCAGCTCCTGTGAGAGTTTAGAGCTACCAATAGTACCAGCTTTGCTTCCAGGTGGCTAGCACCTATAGCCCATCTCTAACATGAAGCATTCAATCCAGTATTGATCTCAGAACAGACTGGCTTTTGTGTCACTATCGCCTATTGAACTCCACTTTACTCACCCTGGTTGGGCTGTTTTTGCCCCAGGTGAAGAAATTTCTAGCTCTTACTCGGATTAGAGATAGAGATAGATGGTATAAATATGAAGATATATAGATCTGATATAGAAACATATATATTCACACATATATATGTATACATGTGTGTATTTACATATACACAATCCCATTCCCTTCCTTATGAACACTATAGCAACTCTTTTCCTCTTCATAATAGTTCTTCCCCTTATCAAAACAGAAGGGCCCTATCTGGCCACTTTCATTTGCTGATTGATTGACTCTTGATACTTCTATATAAATCCATTGCCTAGTGTTGACAGTATTTTGGATAGTAGCTCATATTTTCATACTGTACCCATCTGTCCCAAATCCTTTTATTTATACCCTGGAATGCATCCCTAGCTCTCTTAGACTATTTCCACTCCTACTTTAAAAAAAAAGTTTCTTACAACAAAATGTGTCCCTGGAATGCATCCTCTGTGTTAGTAGTGGTATTTATTAATAGGATAAAATCCTAGTTGAAAGCAAAGTTAAATAAAGCTTTTATTTCTGAAACAAGTAGCAAAGATGATCTATAACACACCCTACAAAGAGAATGTGCCATTTAAAGCAGCAGAAAAAGGAATATAATTAGATTAGGGGCTAAATATATCATTGTTTTATTTTGGTGTTCAAAACTTTTATGCCTTTATAATAGGAATCACAATAATTATGTGCCAAATAAAGCACATGAATATTTTTATATATGCACATTTGTGAGTGTTTACATAGCCTATGTAAGGCATAGTCTAATCCACATAAAGGTACCTCATGAAACATTATTCCATAATGCCATCACTAATATATTATGGCTATGAAGTCATCAAGTTATACTGTAATCTCTTCCTGAATAATCATTTACTGCCACAAAACTAACAGTCATACCAGAATGTCATCAAGGCTAAAATCTTGTTTTCAGAAAACTGATTAATAGTAATTGGGAGATGTGCCTGTCAATGAAGGAAATACACATATCTATTTCAATTGTCAGGATAGGAAATGTTCACATATTTATTATATTGCAGATTAATTTATGTCCTTTAAGAAAGAAGGAAAGGGATGGCAGCTACTTAGTATAATGAATAGAGTACCAGTACTGGAGTCAAGAAGATCTGAGTTCAAATCTAGCTTCAGATATTTCACACTAGCTGTGTGACCTGAGCAAGGATTTAACCCCAATTGCCTTGAAAAAAAAAAAGAAAAAGAAAGAAAGAAAGAAGTAAAGGATCAAGGAAAAGAATAGAGTTGAGGTTCTCTTGATAACTAAAATGTCCTTCTTACTAATTTTTCATAACTATCAGAATAAATACATCTTTTTATTCAATGAATAGCTTAACAATTATTTTATTACAATTATTATCAAGTAAGAAAATATTTGTAAAGCATTTGGCACAGTGCTTGGCACATAGTAGACTTTTAATAAAAAATGCTCATTTCCTCCACCAAACAATTGAGATGCAGTATGTAGTGGATAGAGAGTTGGTCTAGAGCCAGGAAGACCTGGGAAAAGTACTATTTCTGATACGTGTTGATTCTGTTAACATGAGCAAATCTCTTGTTAACTCCTGGTAATGCTCTATGGCTATAAATTAAATTACCAAGGAATTTTTTATTTGCATGATTGGAGGCAATTTTAATACTTTCATGCAGTTCTTTGAACTGATGAATTCACAAATTCATAAAAATATCGTAGGAGAGGTTAAAATGGGTATGAATATACATAAAGTATTTTTCATTCTTTGTCAATACTGACAAGGACCAAAGAATGGAGGAAGGATCTAAGAGGAGCTATGGCACATATATTGTGTCAATGAACCTCCCTTCCATGAAAGGGAAATAGACTGCCATTTTTGATCAATTTATTTGAGAACTTAGTGATTTTTCTCCAAATGATAAAATGTAATAAATTATCCATTTGAGGATAAAGCAGAAAACAAAAATCAAACAATCAACATTCTCATTTGTCTTCTGTATCCTACAAAATTGACAGTTTCAACAATGATAATATAGAAATACTTTCTTTTATCTTCTTTTAAAAAAATTTATATTCAAAATTTAGCCTTAGCAAGAAAAAAATAATCTTCACATAATTTGTTTATTTCGTTGAATGATTCAGTCTGATCCTGCCCAAACATAAAACCAGAGACAAGGAATTCTGTAGAATGGCTTTAAGAAGGCATTTTGGTGTATGTGGTACCATGCTTAAGAATACCATCAAGTCAGAATGGGACAGAATCTGGAGCCCATCTGTAGCCAAGAGGTCATCAGGAGATCAGCCAAAACATAGTCCAAAGGATCCGGGTAGCCTACAAAACAAGGTAGGGAGCCAAAAATCTGGTCCAGCGCTGTAAATAAATAAGACAAGAAGCAAAACAGGTCAGGAAGGGGTGTAGAGCAGTCCCAAAGTGGCTCCTGAGATGCATTGCATTCAGGTCATTGCCATCTCTCTGATCTTGATTCACCCTGCCTCAATGTAATGCTGCAATCCCTCTTTTTGAGGGAGCTGCAGCTGTTTGGTCAAGCAGCATATCTCACACATCTTCCCCTTCCCCATACAAAGTATTGATCTTTACTCAGTGAGGGTTTCAGATAGATGATCTGGCCCATCTCAAAACTTCATACATCCAGACCAGATCAGAGCATCAAAAAATGGATCATGAAATAAAGCATGATGGAAAGAAGTAGTGTATCCTGATTTTATAAAATAACATTTCACATTACTTTTTTTTCTTAAAACTTTCTTCAGGACCCTCTTTGAAAGAAAGATGTTCTATCATTTCAAGCATTTATTGATTGGACTAGCAGGGCTTTAATATATTATGGCATAGGAACATTAACCAAACATACATCAGGAAACATTGTTGTATAGGAAAAGATTACCTGCCTCCATTCCATAGTCTGTTGTCCTTCTAGACGCTATTTATTATATTTATGATCAAAGACACAGTCATATTATCATACATCTAGGGCTGGAGGCTATCTCAGAGGCCATTTAATGACAGGTTATCATTTTTTTCAGGTGAGGAAACTAAGACTTAGGCAATTAAGTTATATAATTTACAGAACACTAAGCTCAGGACGGCAGGGGTTCATATACTGTCTCGGATATTTACTGGCTGTATGACCTTCGACAAGCCATTTAACCTATCTAAGCCTCAATTTCCACATCTATAGAATGGAGATAATAATAGCATCTAACCTCATAGGGTTGCTTTAAAAACATAATAAAATACTATGCATTTTGTTTTGCAAAACTTAAGCACTAGATAAATGGATGGATGGATGGATGGATGGATGGATGGATGGATGGATGAACAGGCAGGTAGATAGTTCAGTATGTAGGTAGATAGATAGATAGGTAGATGAATATGTAAATAGATGGATAGAAAGACAGATAGATGAATATGCAGACAGATGGATGAATAGACAGACAAATAAGTAAATAGATAAACAGACAGACAATGACATCATTGAAGAAGAGGAAGAAGTAGCAGTAGGTTTTCAAGAACCAGCTGTCCATTAGGCAAAATAACTGAGTCATTTAGTCAGTCAACAAGCACTTACTATGTGCCAAGCTCAGTACTTAACACCAGGAATATAAAAACATGGTCTCTGTCCTTGAGGAGCTCATCTAAAGTTTTTTGCCTCACTTCAAAAAAAAGTAGCCTTCTCTTCCCATCATGAGAGTTTTGGAGTTAATTGGTTAGTAATGAAGCGAGATCTACTCATATGGCTCAAAAGCCTGACTGAGAAAATACCAATTTAACCCCCAGTCCAATGTGGAAGAAAAGCTGTAGCAAAGGAGACTTCTGAAACAGCCAATCAACTGGCATACTTCAACTTCTCCCGGCCACTCCTACTCTAATGCCATCCCTGAAATACTAGTCAGTCATGGAATAGTAAATAAATCAGCAACTTTGAAATCCCACCTCAGGACACCTTTATGTGACTTCAGGGTCTCTCTCTGTGGCCTAGTTTGTGATAAAACATGGCCATCTCACCTACCTATTTCCCAAAGTAGTTGTGAGACTGAAGGAAGATAATAAACATCAAATGATTTCAAACTTTATAGTACCAAACAAATATGAGATATTACATTTGTATTGGGATTATCTCAAAACCAAAATCACCATGTTTACTCTTTTCAAGTGGGGCTTTCAGTCCATGGCCTATTCAAAAAAAGGATTTTCCTGACAAACACAAAAGAAACAAAAAGTACTTAAGAAAACATATCCTATAAAAAAATGCTTTGGTGCTAGGGTCAAACTTTCTGCTTTTATTTGATATTTTTCCCCTTCTCCCCCCTCCATCCTCAGCACAACCATTTGTCAAAGGATTTTTCTCCATATCCTCAGCCAAATCATCCTTCCAGGCAGCTCTATGGGAGATCAAGGCAGAGTGAACACCTGACCCATTTTCATCCCCTTTTCAATTAATTTCTCATTGGGCTGGAATTGTATTTTCTGTGTCCCACAGTCCTTGAGACGGGCTGTTCAAACTAAATTTCAGTGCCTTTTCCAACCACCACATCTGTTCACTGGTAGGGACTTCCAAGTGGAGCGATTGTGTCTCCATCATTAACACACCTCCAACAGAATGGAAGAAATGGAACTCATCCCCCAAATTAAAATTCCCAAGCTGTGGCCCTGTGCCAGTCATGTTCAAACAAGAAAGCTGAAGGAGAAAGTGACTGTGAGCATCCAAGAAGATACAAGATGTTGTTTTCCAAGCAAGCATCAGCAGGGTGATTTAAGGCAGAATGAGAATGACTCTGGAATCAAAGGACGGATGTTCAAATCTAGCCTGTGTTGCTTACTATGCTTACTGGGGGATGCCATAACCTTCAGTTTCCTCAGAGAGGAGATTTGACTTTAACATCTGATTGGATGGCTAATGAA
The DNA here is from genome assembly GCA_023553655.1 of Myrmecobius fasciatus. NCBI lineage: Eukaryota > Metazoa > Chordata > Mammalia > Dasyuromorphia > Myrmecobiidae > Myrmecobius > Myrmecobius fasciatus. The sequence continues at coordinate 421,029 of JAJPUD010000901.1, forward strand.
ATTAGGCAAACTAAAAAACCTTTGGTGCCTCCTTATCTCTAGTAGCAAAATATTAGTGAGCTCTCCTTCAATCCTATCTGCCCATTTTTGTTTTGGGGTTTGGGTTTTTTTTTTACTGGTTTTGTAGTGGGATTCAAAGTCCTTGATTCAATTAAACTCAATAAACTTTTATTAAGCAACTACTATGTGCAAGATGCTTTAAGTCAGAAGCAAAACAGTCTCTCAAGAATCTTATCTTCTGCTAAGAGGGAGAAAGAGCAAGGAAGGACATGATAAATAAATACAAATACATACAGAGTGAATTCTTATTTTCACTTAATAGTATTTTATTCTTTTCCAATTACATGCAAAGATAGTTTTTGACATTGTTTTTTCTAAGATTTTGAGTTCCAAATGTTTCTTCCTCCCTTCTCCCCATGACAACAAGCAATATGATAGAAGCTATACATGTACAATCATGTCAAACATATTTCCATATTAGTCATGTTGTGAAAGAAGAATCAAAACAAAAGACACAAAAAAGAAAAAACAAAAAACAAATTTTTTAAAAAGTAAAAATAGTGTGCTTTGATCTGCAATCAATTTCCATAGTTCTTTCTCTAGGTGTGGATGGCATTTTCCATCACAAATTTTTTGGGATTGTCTTGGATGACTGTATTGCTAAAAAGAGCTAAATTTATAATAGTTGATCATATTGCAATGTGCAGATTAAATCCTAATCAATTTCCAGAATGTAGGTGGGAGAAGACTTGAGAAAGATGTGGTCTCAGAAAAGGTCTTCTGTAGCTGATTGTGGTTGGACTGAGCCTTGAAGGAAGGTAAAAATTTCCAAGAGGTTGAGGTAAGGAAGAAGAGGGCTGCAAGCAGGGAAGACAACCTGGGCTGAAAAGATTATATAAATTGTTATGCAATTGTATCCTAAATAAGGAAACAGGCTGATTTCACTGATAGCTTTGGCCAGTGCAAGTGGAAGACTGGAACCTTAGCTTACAATTGGTGGCCCCACATGTGGCCCTGTTTATCCAAGGAAAACCCTTCGGATCTGGCAGCTTTGACATGTAAGTACCTTGAGGAAGGGATGTTGAACTTTACTTCCCTTTTTTTTCAAAAATGCTCTGAGGGCTGCTCAAGCTAGTTCCAAAGTGTTTTCAGGAAATCACTAAAACATCTAGGCGTAGCAACTACTCTTTTATGAAACCTCACCTATTGTTTTGACCCTATCAATGCTAAATACATTAAAAAAAAAACTTTGCTTTAAAAAAAAAGTCATTATACCACCTACTTCTAGTCAGGAAGTTCTAAACCCTAAGTCATTTCCTACTTTGTTGGGCCAAGGAATGTGTTAGGAGGATGTGTGACTATGGACGACATGACTCAGACGAAGAACTGTTTCTGTGGAATTTCTTTCCTGGCCAGGATTCTTGAAACTCTGTTGTTCGTTGGATTAAGTGGTCATTTGAGCTATTATTGCTTTTATAGGCTTAAGGGGAATAAGTCTATAGCAAAGTTGCATTTGAAGATCACAGCATGGATTCTGGTCATTAAAACCCAAATAGCCATTGGACATTTTGACTCCTAAAATGATTTCTCTGATTAAGGAGGGATGATGCAGCATATTGTAGTATTTTTGAAACATGGTATATAAAAGAGACTCACTGAGGAGTTAGATGAGAAAAATGAGGAGACAATGCTTTCAGCCTCAGAAGAGTTTTATTGGTCAAGGGCAAGGGAAAGTGAATGCTGTTGACTGGATCCAAATTGAGACTGTTTTAGAAATTTTGCAAATGAGCTGAGCTTAATAAGACCAAGAAACAACCACCTAATGGGACGGACACTTCCAGGGAAGAAGGAAAAAAGTCAGTTTGAAAAGAAACTTTATAATGAGTGGTATCTTGCACATAAAGACCAGGATCAGGGATGGGGAGAAAGGTATCTTGGGTCAAATCACATCCATTGACCAGTTTGAAAATTGAGATATCTAGCCTGCTAACTTTGAGATGAGATTGTACCCCTGACATTTTAGAATTCTGAGTGAATAGGGAAGGATTTTCAATGAAACTATTAGGGACATCCCTTTTCCTAGTGTTGCTATGTCAATCCCCCATTGCTCCAACACTTTAGAATTCCCTGTGCCTCAGACATCAAGCAAATTCACAGTACACTTGGCATATACAGGCAACTCAAGACGATACACAGGAAAAGAGTTGTATAATAAGCATGTTTGTTGAATTGGATCATATACTTAGAAATCTTCTAATCCAAACCCTTTATTTTTCAGATGAGAAAATTGAGGGATTAAGTGACCTAGCTATATGATTCTGGATAAATTATTTATCTGTCTGCCTCAGTTTCCTCAACTGTAAAATGGGAATAAGACCAGGACCTAACTCACAGGGCTGTTGTGAAAAACAAATGAGGTATCTTTAAATTGTTTAGCACAGTGCCTGGTACTTAGGAGGCATTTAATATATGCTTATTACATCCGTCCCTCCATCCAGATGACCTCTAAGGTCCCTGGTAGCTCAGACATTCTATGATTCCATGATCCTATAATCTAGCAGCACAGAGAATCAGACAAAACAATGGGAAAGGGGGCTCACAAGATGTCACAAATGCTGGATTCTGGATCAAGACCATCCAAACTGAAATCTTGCCTTAGACATTTAATAGCTTTGTAACTCTGGGCAGGTCATTTCATCTCTAAAAGCCCTCACTGTCTCCTTTGGTAAAATGGTAATGAAAATAGCATTTACCCTATAGAGTTGTTGGTTGGAGCAAATAGAAATATCCTTATAGAGTATTCTGCAAACTCTAAAGGATTATGTAAATGCTAACTAGTATAACTTCCTGTTAGATATGTTTGACATATATATGTGTGTGTATGTATGTGTGTACATATATACATGTGTGTATATATATATAAATATAAACTGGTACTAAGAGAAATGGAATTGGAATTCAGCTCCTCTGACCCCAAATCCAACATTCTTTCCACTGTACCATCATATCATATCAAATTGACTAGGAAGAAAGAACTAGGTAACTTTACAACTATTCCTTTTTTGTTGCTGTTGTCCCTTCCTTCTCCTCCCCAGATGTATCTCTTTAGTACTTAGTGATACATCCTTCCAGTGAACATCCTCCAAGGGAAAATCAGAGAAGGAATAGTTAGTTCTTTCCTGAAGGAAACTGGGTGTTTGGGGCACCCAGCTTACAGTGAGGGAAAAATAGGAGATGACACCAGCAAGGTATTCAGGGACCAGAGTGAGGGGGGGAAGGAAGGAGAGAAAAGGAGACAGAGACAGACAGACAGACTCATCAATGGACACCCAGGAGCAAGGTAGGGCAGATTCCACATCTAATATTGAATGAATCCCTCCAGAGCATCATAGCTCAATATCTCCATATGTAAATAGAGAGACTGCTTCTTACCTCCTTAATATTAAATGGGAAATGAAAATTGATGTGCAAATGCTTGGAAAGTACTTTTTGGAGACTCAGATGAAAGGGGACATGTGACCAAGTACCAGCACTTAAAATGTATTTTGTGGAAATGGACTGAATTCCTTTTGAACCACACTTTCCCTCCGACCCCCAAGGCTGGCTAATGTGATAGCTCACCTGCACATCCATTTATTTATTTTATCTCTTCTTTCTTTTCTTACAATTAGACCTTTCCCCGAAGGGCCTCAGGGCACAAGCTGCACACTAAAACGGTAATTAAAAAAGATAAACTGGTACAAAGCCACAATGAAAACAGGCAGCAAATGGGGCTGTGTATTAAGAATTATCGACCTTAAAACCTAAAAATGTCACTTTTTCACTGCTGAAGATGTATTCATCCAGTTCTACAGAAGATTTGGAACTTGCAAAACTCATAAACGAAAGGAAAACATCTCTAGCTTTGGATTACCTTATTTCCAGAATGGTTATATTCTGACCCTTCCCACTTAATGTTTTTAAATGGGGTGAAGGGGGAAAGAGAAGAAGGATGATTTCATTGGTGTGGGGAACTCTCAGTATGGAAATTTCCTCCCCAGAGCAGAATGGCAATTCATATGTAGCCTATTGTCTTAAAGTCACCTAAGACACTAAGAGATTAAATAAATTTGCCAAGTTTGCTTGAATAATACATATCAGAGGCAGAAGCCAATCTTAAACCTTTCTTATTCCAAGGATAGCCTTCTGTCCAACTCACTTAGATACCTCTTCCCCCAGTTTAATGCCCGACATTTTATAAAAAGTATTCCACAGAGAAAGTTTGTTTTAAACAAGTTCTTCTCCTTAATATTTTAAAAAATTTGCCCTAACGAATTACAAAAAGTCCAAAAATATTTCAGTTTTTCAAGAGACTATAACTGAATTCCATAAAAGTGGTTTAGAGTGTTTAAATGGCAGTGGTACATTTTTAAGCATAGGAAGCAATCACTGGATCATAATAGTGAAGAAGGAGCCATTCCCTTTTCCCAGAGAAACTCTTGTTCATCAAACTCCCCAGGAAAATAGAACTTACAGGGTGTTGTGTTCTCTTCCAGCCTGTCATCACGTCCTCAATAAGCAATCCTCTGTTACTGCCTCCTAATTGACCTTGCCAGTCCCCATTCACTTACAAGTGCTAATAAAGGTTACCTTTAGAATGTGATTTTTAAAAATGAGAATTTGCATGTTTAGCAGGCAATTTGCAAAAGCTAATAACACTGCCATTGTCAATTAAAAACCACATAAGAGGTTAGTGTGCATTATGGTCTGGAGTACTGGAAATTTATTCCCTATTAAATGAATGTGTGCAATGTCTAGCTATCTGTCGGGCACATCATTCCTTTTAACAATTCATTTGGTCTTTTCAGAAACTGGTCGGAGGCTTGTTATTTTGTGATACCATCACTAAATCTGGCTTAGGCTAAAATAGATAAAATGGGAGGGAAATTACATAAAAAGTAGAATATAGTTACTTAAATCCTTGATTATAGCTAAGTATCATGGAGGATCCATGTACAGTATGGAAAGCTTTGAGAAAAGGAACATTATGGGTATGTAATGATGATGACTTCTGGCTACAAAAAAAAAGAGGGGAAATGGGTCTCAGTTGCTTTTTCTGAGGATATGAGATATGGTAGGAAGAATAATGAACTTGACACCTAAGTCCTAGTCCAGACACAATTATATGAACATAGGTAAATAATTTTATTTTGTTGACCTTAATTGCAAAAGGGGGATAATGACACTTACTTAATCTTCATCATTAAATTATTGTGAGGAAAAATATTTGCATACTATAAATGCAATATGATGGTGGTAATAGTAGTAATAGGAGGAGGAGAAGGAGGAGCAGCAGCATTAATATATTATCTTTTTTATGAGGTTAAGATAAAGAGTTAAGGAACAAATTGCTATCATGGTTTTCTATATATTTATTTGTATATATGTATACATCCAAAAAACAGAGGCTATAATATATAGTATGTATTTTTATATACTATATATATATAATGTACATACATATGTGTAAGTATATATGTATATTCATATATATGGATAGATGGGCAGATATTGAACAGTTGTAAAAAAAAATAATAATCTGCTTTTCTGTAACAATATAAATACTACAATTTAAACTCATCCTCTCTAGATTTAGAGTGTCCTTGGTAGACAATGGGAGTGATATGCACCTCATTCAATTCCCATCTGATTTCCTTCACCTATACTAGGTGTCTATATTTTAAAAAACATTTTACTCTATGAATCTTGGAAATTATTAATATTTGGTGTGGCAACATCTATTTAAAACATTGTTCTTGAGTTTTTATGAACAATATTATTCCAGGCAGTTGTTGTTCACAGTTTTATTTGTGATAATGGTTTGGTTCCAGTAGGATTATTGGCTGAATTCTTTCCAAGAAATGTTAAAATCTATATTCATATTATAGGCATTTGTTTGTCAAGTCATGAAAGACAGTGAGCTTCTGTTTTATAATACTAATTTCCAAGTCATATCATGCTTGGTTTTCAGGAGATACCTCCTGAAAATTTTGCAGCCTATATAGAATGTGTTATATTGTTTCTAGTGTTATTTTGCATAATCTACATTGATCACTAAATCTAAGTTCCTTGAAGAAAATGTGTTTGTAATTTCTGATAGAGCTGACTTAGTTGTGAATTAGTATCCTAAAAACATCATTTCTCTAAACAAATCCACATGATTCAGTCATTTGTTCAGAGTTTCTTTGCCAATATTTTGCTAGCTGATTTCATGAAAATATTGCCCATTAAGGGCCTTTTGATTCCATTCTTGGATTTTTGCTAGTTCATGGGCTCCATTCAGCAGGTAAATTGCTTTTTTTACATTTAGCAAGTTCAGTATTTGTGGACTTATTCTCACATTTTACTATTACTTGGGGAAGTGATCACTGTTTGTTTCAAAAGTATTTCTGTTTATTTCTCTTTATAAAGTGCTCTGAAAAGGTCTATTAATCCTCAATCTTTTTGTTGTTGTTGTTGTTGAGGAAGTGTTAATTTTTCTGTTGCCTTAGGATAAGTAACAGGGTTGTTGTTGTTAATATTGTAAAGTAAGAGAAGATGAAAGAACAGACACAATCAGCATAAAAATGGAAGTTTCCAAGCCCTCATCACCTCTTGCCTGTATAATTTCAACGGCCTTCTGATTGGTCTCCCTGCTCTCACTACATTCCATCCTCCATTCAGCTGCCAAAATGAGTTTCCTAAAGCATAGTTCTGGCCATAGCATCTCTCTCAATAAACTTCAGTATCTCCCTATTACCACCAGGATCAACCATAAAAGGCTGTGTGCCCTTCACACAATGACTTTCTTCCTACCTTCCCAATCTTCTGACATTTTACTTTCCCTCTTTAAGATTCAGCTAAGCCATCCAATTTGTTGTTCTTCACACCTAACACTCTGCCTACCTACTTGATGCCTTTGTACTGCCTTAGTTTCCCTGACTTCCTTCAAAACTCAGCTCAAATCCTGCTTTCTGTAGGAAGTCTTTCATATTTCCCCATTCCCAACTCTCATGCTCTCCAAGATTACCTTTCATCTACTCGGTATACATGAAAGAGAGAGGGGAGGGAGAGTTGGGAAGGGGGATGAAAGGGCGAGAGAGGGAGAGAGAGGGAAGGAGGGAGGGAGATAGAGAATGAATAGAGACAAAGACAGAAACAGAGAGTCAGAGAAAGACAGAGAATGAGACAGAGAAAGAAAGACAGAGAGAAGGAAGGAAAGAACACAATTACTTCAGTGTTGTGTCTCTTCATTTGAACTCCTTGAAAACAAAGATTATTTTTGTCTTTCTCTGTATCCCTAGGGCTTAGCATAGTGGCTGTCATATAGTCATGTGCTTAATAAATGCTTGTTGACTTACTGAATGAATGAATGAGGAATCTCGGTCCAACCCAATCAGTGAATGATAGAGAAAAGAACAAGAATGGTGGAGATGAAAGGAAAGCAAGAAACCCTGTTTTAGGATTCAAAAATGCAAATTTACCCCATTTTACAGCAGGCATTAATCATTTGACCTCTCTGAGCTTTAATGATCTCACATGTACATAGAAACATTCCATGTTTGCACCATCCACTTCACAGATATTTTTATAAGAATCAAATGGAATAATGTATGTAAAGTGCTTTTTAACCACAAAGTGCTATATAAATGTCAGCTATTATTATTATTGATCTCCTTAGGGCTGCCAATCCCTTAGGTATGAAGTGTTTACCTGCAAATAAAAGAGGCAAATAAAAATCAAATAAACTCTTAGAGGGTGTCAGTAAATTTCCCCTTTATTTCTCAAGCAGTCACCCTAACTTAATTACCCTTTTCCTCCTGTAAAAGTAAGCACAATTTGATTGTGTCTTCAGTATGCAGAGGGTAAATCTAACTTGCATAGATTAATTTAGTTCCCCTCGAAAACTCTCAAAGCACCTTGGCATAATAGCTAGAAGGCTGCTCTGGAGGCAGGAAAATGGATTTTTGTCCCACCTTCTATATGTAGAAGCTTTGTGACCAAAGCAAGATCCTTAACTTCCCAGTATCCTCAGGTAACTCCCTAAAGCTAGAAATAGCAGGGGTGTTAATCTGCTTTTCGAGAGGGAGTTTCCTCACCAGAAACTCCTTATTCCTGTGAAACCATAATTTTCATGATAGATAAATAGATGGATGGATGGATGGATGGATGGATGGATGGATGGAGAGAGAAAGAAGCAGATAGAGAGAGGGGGAGGGAAGGAGGAAGGCAGATAGAGAGAAGGGGAGGAAGAGAGGGAAGGAGAAAAGGAGGGAGATAGATAGGGAGGGGTGATGGAGGGAGGAAGGAAGGCATATAGGTAAGTAGATAGATAGATAGATAGATAGATAGATAGATAGATAGATAGATAGATAGATAGGAGTAGAGAGGTAGGTAAATGGATGGATGGATAAATAAAAGAATAATTTAAAAAATTTCAGCAATCAGGGAAGAGCAGAAATTAGGCTTAAAAGTTAAGATTTTGAGTCCTTTTAAGGGGAAATAGAATCATAAAGAACACTCTCTTCCCACTGAGCACAAAACTACCCTGGCACAGACCTTCTAAGTGCTGTTCCTACCCGCTACTGGAAGGTGATCTCCCTCAGAATTGGACCCCTCTCACTTTTTAAGGTGTATTCCCTGTGTTCAGCCCAGTGCTTTGCGCAGTATAAATGGTTATTCAGTCATTCATTCCTTCTCCACTGCTTTACTACTAACCCCACTCATCACCATGACTCCAAGTCCTCCACCCCCCTCATCCCAGAGCCTACTTAAGGCTCCTGAGCTCCCTGGGGACCAGCCTGTCACCTTCTACCTCTAGGCCAGCCTCTCTAAGCATAATTAAGCCACAGGGTGGCTCAAAGCCTAATGGGACAGAAGCCCATTTTAGAGTCAAATGACAAGAGAAGACAATGCATCCCATGGTACCAACTGAGGCACAATGATGGAGAGAGCGTCACCCCCACATCAGAGAAACACTGGGAGATCTGAGTCATAGGAAGGACCCAGCCTGGTCCCTGATGAGAAGGATGACGAGTTCAAATGCTGCCCTTTTTGCATAGGCCTTCTTTCCCCCTGGGATTTCAGGTTTGTCCTTTCTGGGTTTCTATATCCTTACTTTGAAAAGGAAAGGGATTTAGAACAAAGGGAGAAGAGATTAGACACAATGGCCTCTGGATTGTCTTCTAGTTCTAAATCTACGATCCTCCAACTTGGGTTTAAAACATCATGTGTTGGGGCACATGACGATCGCTCTGGACCTCGGGTTCCTTCATTTATAAAGCAAAGGAACTGACCTCTAAACTCCCTTCCATGATATTCATGAAATTTGGTACATACACATACACACCCTCCCCTCCCCATCACTAGTCTTCTAAGATGGGCACTTGGCCAGATTTTTTTTTCATTCTTTTTTTTCATTTTTAAAAATTCTTTTAATTTTTAAAAATTTTAAAATCCCTTCTGCCCGCCCCTGCTCCCACCCAACCCACTAACGGCTCTTAAGAAGAAGGAAGAGCTGAGTCATCTCTCCTTGGAGGAGAAGTTGCAGTCCGGGGAGCAGCCGCCACCCCCTTCCTCCCCTCCCGCATCAACATGACAGGCAATAGGATGAATTACCACCCTCAATTGATCCATGATGGTTATAAACTGCTCTGGACCTGTTTAATTGTTTTTGCCTGTATAAGCACATTTTGCTCCATCCATTTGTCAAGCTGAAGGAAGCTTGTTTTATAAAGGGGGATTTAATTAAGTGTTTTGTCCCAGCCTGGCTTCTCGTTTCCGCATCTGCATTACACTTGTGTCATATTTCCCCTGGAGGGCAGGAAAACAATTTTACCAAAATGAAAGATCCATTGATTTACTATTGAAAGAAGGAAATGTCAGGCTAACCATGTTCTATAATCTTCGAGTGACCGTGGGGAGGGGAGGGAGGGAGGGAGAAGCCTTTACCTTGAAGCCGGTGTGTTTCCCGGCATCCCTGGCACTCTATTTATCGTTTTGTACATTTCGTGCTGCGTTGTTTATAGCTCTGCTCCTGATTGGAATTATGGCGCGAACAGCCTTAAAAAGGTTATTTCTCACTAAGCAGAATAGATGCAGGTGATGAGGAAGGTTCTTATTGATTTTCTCTTATAGGGGAAATCGAAAGGGTGCAGAGGGATGGGAGGAAGGAGACTAGGAGAAGGTGTCAGGGCAAAGACTTCCCCCATCAATGGCTGGTAGTGAGAGCCTCCTGGTCCCACACCTCCCCGAGATCCCAGTTGGAGGTGACCTACTTTTCAGCCTGTTGAGCTGCCTCGGGCACCCACTGCTCTTCCACGGAGATCAAGCTGCCTTCTGGGTTACCGACTTTTAGATATTTCGCTCAGTGAGTGCCATCCCCCAAAGGCTGATGGAGTGAGATGCTGTGAATATTCCTGGGGAGCCAACTTCCCCAGCCCCCCTGCCGGCACACATTGCACTACTTGACTCGAGTCATCTGCTCCAGGAGTCAGGATTTCCTGGCAACAGTCCCCAGATGGCCGGTGACAAGAATAAATGGCCTGTCTCCTGAGCTGGGAGTCTCACGGAGGCACGGAGGCAAGGATGATGGGAGGGACACGGGGCAGGTGCTTAGAGAAGAAGCAACCTAAAAACTGGGGAGGGAAAGGGACTGTCCAGCAGGTACCAGGGTGATGGAGGACAGAATTTAAGGACGAGGATAGATGTGATATGGATTTGTCTCTAACTAGTGGATGGTACCAAGGGTGGGGAGGCAGAACCATAGTCCTGGCTTTGGAATTTGAGGAGAGGGCTTCAGATCCATCATTACTATCATGATCTTGAGCAGATTCTTCAGGCATCCCCCAAGTCTTAGTTTTTTAGTCTGTGAAATGAGCAGATCGGACTGGATGGTCCCTAAGGCCCTGCAGAAACCTGACAATCTATAATGCTATAATACGTGTCTATACCTCAGCTAGATAGAAGTCTGAAGAATTGACAGTTTGTCTATTTCCGGTCACATGAAAAGGTGCTCCAAGTCACTATTGATCAGAGAAATGCAAATTAAGACAACTCTGAGATACCGCTACACACCTGTCAGATTGGCTAAAATGACAGGAAATGATAATGATAGCTGTTGGAGGGGATGTGGGAAAACTGGGACACTGATACATTGTTGGTGGAACTGTGAACGGATCCAACCATTCTGGAGAGCAATTTGGAGCTATGCTCAAAGAGTTATCAAACAGTGCATACCCTTTGACCCAGCAGTGTTTCTACTGGGCCTATATCCCAAAGAGATTTTTAAGGAGGGAAAGGGACCCACATGTGCAAAAATGTTTGTGGCAGCCCTTTTTGTAGTGGCAAGAAACTGGAAA
>JAJPUD010000901.1:433370-448750 GCA_023553655.1 Myrmecobius fasciatus
CTCCCTCAGGAGTCTGTGGTTGGCTGGCAAGATATCTGTTACACTTAATTAGCAACAAATTAAAGCCTAGGAAAAGGAAATCTTTTATTTTCCCATTTGACTAAGAACCAGGGCAGCCACGTTTTTAATGTCATTGGGCTCTTGCTTCTATTTTTTTCTCACATCTTTACAATAAAGAAAAGGTTAGGATAGAGAGAGGATTTCTGTTCTTCTCAAATTTCACAAGCCATATTATTGAACTAGAAGAGATCTGCTGAAATAGGACAGTAACTCAACAGATCATTTATTGAAGAACTGGACAAGTTGTAGCTTAGGGCTGCTTTGCATTTAAATGCCTTTCAGCAGAAGACTTCAAAACACCTTGAAGGCAAATGATGAACTGGAGACTGTCTTCCTAATTCTAAGGATTCCCCTAATAAAATACCCAAGTCTGGCACTTGGGTTTACGAGCCTTACTTTACATGGGGAAAGAGACCAGGTTACAATAGAATATCTTGTTCAAGCTCACCTTGCCTATGGATTAGAGCAAAGATGAATCTTATTCTGTCCATCACTAAGCTTCCCACCACTATCATTCATCTGAGTATTCATTAATCACCTACTATATAATTGGGTACCAGTTAGATGATAAAATGGACAAATCACCAGGTCTAGAGTCAGAAAAACTCATCTTTCCAAGTTCAAATCTGGTCTCAAACACTTCTGGCTATTGTGACCTTGGGTCAGGCCCTTAACCCTGTTTACCTCAGTTTCCTTATCTGCAAAATGAGCTAGAGAAAGAAATGTCAAACTACTTCAGTGTCTTTGCCAAGAAAACCCCAAATGGGGTCATGAACAGTTAGACACAACCGAAAAACTCAACAATAGTATAAAAGGCATTGGGTTTGTTGTAGGGAATATAGACAAAAACAGTAACAACAGCAACAAAATAGCCCTTGCTTTTATCAGTCTCTTGCATCCTACTGAGATATATACTATTTAAATAGAATATGCTAATAAAATGAGTTATGAACTTGATTCTAAGGCCTGCCATGTATTAGCTTAAGTATTTGGGTTAGGGTTGATAATGATGAGAGGGTGCACCCACTAAGGTCCCTCTCAACTTTAAATATGGGACCTTAAAGCAAATAAAAAGTATTTGGGGAAAGAGGGACACCCAGCAAAAGTATTATAAGTAAATATTGTGACTGTCCTAAGTTACCTGGACTTTTGAGGCAGAGGGCCTGCATTGAAATTATGACTCTGGCACTGTCTACTAGAAGGACCACCCTTAACCTCACTTTCACCACCTCTAAAATTATTGTTGTTTAGTCATTTTTCAATTGTGTCAGACTTTTTCTAACACCATATAGGGTTTTCTTTGTAAAGATAGTAAACTGGTTTACCATTTCCTTCTCTAGCTCATTTTACAGGTGAGGAAACTGAGGTAAACAGGGTTAGATGGCTTACCTGGGTCACATAACTAAAAAGCTAATAATAATAAGTGAAGTCAGATTTGAAAACAAGAAAATGAGTCTTCCTTATCCCAGACCTGACATTCTACCCACTATGATGTCACCTAGAAAATGATAGGATTGGGCCAAATAGCCATGGAGAGACCCTTTCTACCTATGATCCTACGGTCCTATGCCCGATGGTTTCTCCAGGATGCAACAGAAGGAGAACACAGGAAGCTGGTCATACAGTCATCCTTCAGCCATTTTCTGGACACCTGCCATGGGCAGAGAACTCCACCAACTACTAGAGGGGCCCTCACTGTGGGTCATAATGATAGAAGGTGGGGATCTTATGTCAGGAGAGCTGGGATTGGTTATGGAGATGTTTTCCCCCTTCTGGTTTTGTTTCCCTGAAAAGACAAGCTGCATTTTTGCCAAACATTTCAAATTCACCCCCTGAGTCTGGCAAGAGAAGGAAATTAGCATATAACCGCTTTTGTTTTTTTTTTGTTTTTTTTTTTTTTTAAACTCACTCTGATTTATCTTTGATTTAAAGAGTCTTGGAAAATGGAAAGAGAAGCATGGAACCTTAAACAACAAAAGTACATATTTACTCAGACCATTCCTAAAACAGTATGGAGATATTACAGAGGTGTCAAAATGGAGGTATTTGCTCCCAGTTTGAACCAAATTAAGAAGTAATTGGAAAATTTAACAAAATAAATAAAAGTACAGTAAAGCACAGATAAGTGTTAATTTGTGGTTTTCTGAGACAATATCTGGGCAACAGGGATATGTTTCTATTTGAACTTTATACTCCTGGGCTTAAACCAGAAAGAGTTAGGTTCAGAGTCCCACCTCAGTCCCTTCCTAGCTGTGAGACCTGCATAAATCAGTTAGATTCCCTGGGTGTCTGTTTCCTAATCTATGGAATGAGGGAGTTGGATCCAATGACTTTTAGAATCCTTTTTACTCTAAATCTAAAATCCTATGATCCTTTCACCACTTGCTGCTCTATTACTAAAATAGGAAAGGTCAGAATAAGACAGCAAAAAATGTCAATACATAAACCTTGGCTCTTTGGCTTGGCTAAGGTAAACCCAAAGGAACCTATAGCTATAGCCAAGAGTCTAATTTCTCCCTAGAAACATAAAACCCTCCTACCTTTCTCATGGAACCTCTAGCTTCTTCCAAAGCTCAACAGATGCCCCAACTACATGAGCCTTTTCTTGATCCTACTGATTAATGGTCCCCTCCTCCAACCTTTCTTGTTTTGTCAACTTTGTCTTTACTCATCTGTGTAAATATTTATGGGATCTCGATTCAGAGGTGGAAAGGATGGTTGATGTTTTTCAATCTAATTTCTTGGTTTTACAGTTGAGGAAGCCTAAAGAGATAAAATAATTTGCCTGAGGTGACATAGAAAGTAAGTGCCAAAGCCAAAATTCAAACTCAGGGCCTGAGACATGTTACCTTTCTGAGTATCTCCCTAGTTAAATATAAGTTCCTTGAGGGCAGTCATACATGATTTCATTTTTTTTTCAGTAGTAGTAGTAATAGTAGTAAAATGATAAGCTTATAAGCCAGTACCTTTTGGCAATTATTCTTGGGCCATTTCTATTTAGATCCCACCAAAAAAGATGAGAACAATGACATAACAGTGATGCAAATAATAATGATAGCAATAAAAACAATTGACATGAAAGCAGTACTTACATATACCCTCACATCAATCCCAGAAGAGAATATTTTAATTACCCTAATTCACTGATGAGGAAACAAAGTGGTTCAGATACTAATTCAGGGTCACATGGTATTTAAAGCAGGATTCAAACTTAGCCCTGAATTCAAGACCAATACTCTATTTATTTTGTTAAACATTTCCCAATTACTTCTTAATTTGGTATGTGTTGTTGTTTTGTTGTTGATGATGATGATGATGATGATGAGGAAGATGCAGATTGTTTCATTCATGTCCAGCTCTTCAAGCCTCCATTCAGCATATAAATAACAGAAGTGAGCACTTCCATGACCCAGAAAAATAGGAAGCTGGCAGCATGGCCAGAGTAAGCTCCTCCCAGGTTCTGCTGGGTAACCCACCCCATTTTTGTCCCTGTTCTGCTGAAATAGCCTCATGGTGTACTAGAGACTCCATCCATGGAGGCTTAAAAAGTTGATTTGAAAGCATGATTTGTGCCACTCCTGCCATACACACATACAAACCTTATAAAAGTTGTGCTGTCCCTCTAGCAATAATAACTAGTGATAATTCTAATTTCATTTACTTTTGGTCAGTAGAATCCTATGCCTCTTCATGCTTACTCTCATTAAGTTTTCTATTGTTTCCATTAGACTATATATCTCCTCCATGTATATTTCTTTAAAAAAAGGAGATGGTGGGGAGGAATATTTCCATTTTCAAAAGGGCTAGGGTGGGGAGGGAAGATAAAAAGCTAAAATATTCAGGTTCATCAGCTATTACTAAGCTATTTTCAGTGATGGCATGGTCTCTGATATGGACCACCATTTAAGTACTTTTGGGGCAAACAGAGCCCTCTTCCACACAACAACCCCTCCCTCTCTGCTTGCCTTCTGAACTTGAAAAGGTTAAGAGAAGCTCAGTCTTTTATGATATTAGCAGATCGTGACTAGTTTGGCAAATGCTATAAATCAAGGGGCAGTGTGAAATTGGACACTAAATGTATTGGACGTTATTATAAAAAGAGAAATTGGATAATTTCCACTCATTTTTATCTGAAAATGAAAAACTGCCAGGGTAATGAATCTCCCTGAACTACTGAAATGCCCATCAGTTACAAAGTACTCTTCCATTAAAAAGATAAGGAATGTCAAAATACCCTGAGGTCATTACTTCCCATACCCCCCTATCTTTTGAAATGATAGTAAACAAAATATTAGCTTGTTTGGTTGACTCTGCTTTCTCTTTGAAAGGAAGGGGAGCCATGTCTACAGTAACATTTCTATTCTAGTATAATGGCTTACAGAAAAAAAAAAAAAACCTAAGTCTAAATTAAATAAATAAATGGATGGATAAATAAATAGATAGATATTGTAATAGTTAAATAGATTTTCCAACAAAACTACAATTGATTTGTAAAGATTGAATTCAATGACCAAACCAGATGAGATTTAGGAAAAGAAACATCTCAATAGTTATCCAAAATTTTTCTCTTCCATAAACCCTATGGTTAGGATTAGATTTAGGGTCAAAAATAAGTTTAAAGAGAGGAGGAAATCTAATTATTACTTCATATCACATGGCCCAGTTTGTCTTAATGAAATCAAAATCATGTATTAGGTCAGTGTATGACTGATGAGCTTGATATAAATAGATATAGATATAGATATATGGGTATGTATATGTATGTAACATATATAATGTACATATTCATATACACATATATACATGAGTGTATATGTATTTGTGTGTGTGTGTATGTCTAGATTCATATACATATATGTATCCAGATTCAGAGTAAGTTCTGGGAGGAAAAATTGAAGTCAAATTTGTCTTCCTAACTTCTCTACAGTAAACTTTGAATCAGGAAAGGACTTGACAAACCCTCACAGTAGATGTAAATGAAGGATTAGTATTAATGTATTCCCTCTACTGGAGGGATTTCCATTTTACTATACCATGGAAAGTTTCTTGTTTGCCTCAAGCCATAGGAAGGTAGTTCAGGAACCAAGGAATCCAGTAGAAGAAGTAGAGCTACCATGCACAGGAGAAGGAGAAGGAGCATTAGCCTTCCTATGATCAAAATCCTTGGGTTAAAGGACCTGTAACCATGATGAGTTTCTTCAGTTCTTTGAAACACAGTTTCCTCATCTTTAAATTTAGAAGAACAATACTACCCCCTTCACAGAGTTGCTGTGAAACATATACTTTTTAAACTCTGAAGTGCTATATAAATATAGACTCATTTATTTTAGTTCACCAGCCCTCCTAGCTCTCTATAATATCCACATCCATTATTAAGACAGATACTGATGAGTTGATAGTGGATAGTATCTCCTCTGACTTTCCTAATCTCTCTAACAGTGCTATATGTTTATCACAAATCCAAGCACATACTTTATCTCTATCACACATTTATTTTGAGCCCCCATCCATCTCACAAAGAGTAACTAACAGCCATGTGACCAAGACAGGATTCCTTAAGACAGTGTGGATCTGACCACTGTGTTCTCCAGCCTTGCCCGGCTAAAGCCTATAGTATGGATATCAATATCTATACCTAACATCTATCTACTAAGCACTTTTCACCTTCAGTCCTCTGATTTTTTTTATTTTCATTTTATTTTATTTATTTTATTTTTCATTTTTTCTCCCTTCCACTCCTTTATTGGAGAGAAAAATTTAAAAAAATAAAAAGGAAAGAAAAGAAACACTTTGTAATAAATGTATATTGCTGTTGTTCAGTATTTCAGTTATATCCAATGCTCTATGACCCCATTTAGGGTTTTCTTGCCAAAGATACTGGAATGATTTGACATTTACTTCTCTAGTTCATTTTACAGATGAGAAAACTGAGGCAAACAAGATTAAGTGACTTGCCCAGAATCACTCAGTCTACAAGGACAGATTTGAACTTCCCAACTGTAGGCTGGCACTCTAATCACTATAACCCCTAGGTACCTTCAACAAATTTGTATAGACAAGCAAAACAAATGGCATATTGTGTATGCCCCAAAAATGTCTCATTCTGTACCCTGATGGTTTTCAAAAAAATGTGTGAATACCTTAATAGGCAGTTTCTTACAAGACTGGTTATAAATATGGACCAAAATTGAAAGCATTCATAGATGACCAGTTGTGGCCTCTTTTATCCTAATGGCCCTATAATATGGACTAAATATAAAAAAGTTGATTAAAACACATCTTTAATAGCATATACCTTGAGCTACTACTACATGAGCCTGTTATAGCTAGTAAACAGCTAATTACACTATAATATGGGTTTTTTAAATTGTTAATTATAATAAAAGAAAGTTACAGCCCAACAATAAATTTGCTAGTCGGTACATCTGTGAGATTCAAATGAGAAAATTACCTCTTGTCTCAGCAAGGAAGTAATTGATTTCTATGCACTTAAAGATATAATACCAGTGGCTGCTGTTCTTTCTTCTTCTTTCAAAGAGCTGACACCATTATGTCACTTATATAAATGGAATCTTGAAGGTGCATCTAAAGCTCTCTCTGCCTTTTTACAAATCTTAGTTCCTTATGGTAGAAATGGGGACGTACTGCAAATAGAAAATATTCCTGGGCCTCATTTATAGCTCAGGTCATAGTCAGAGTTTTTCACTTTTTTCCTTATTCTTTAGAAAGTTGCATCGTCCTATTTTCCCACTTCAGTGATGCTCATACAAGTCTTTTAAAATAAAATAAAATAAATAATCACCCTATCAAAAGAGGGGGTATGGAAGGTTTTGGTAGAGAGCCATCTGTTATCCCCATTGTTAGAATTTAACTGAAAGGAAACTCGGTGTAATTGGTAGAGATGAAAAAAAGTATTGTGCATGGAAAGATTTCTTTCTGTGGATCAGATTCTAACAACTCCTATCCCCCCCCCAACCGTTCCCCATTGAAGAGCTCCCCATATTGTAGTATTTTATGAAGTATCCTAAGGATTGTTGTTGTTGTTTGTTTATTTGTTCTTATCCTTGTTTGTGACATCAGTATGTCTCAATTTGCAAGTGAATTGAGTTTAAGTGAAGGAGCCACCAGACTCACTCTCTCTTCCTGAGCCATCTGGGTCCAGCTACAAGATATAGATTGGGGTGACTGGAAATGGCCCTGGATGCAGTGGAAGACGTTGGCCTTTTTAAGCTAAGATTTTTCCCAGGTCTCAGATTGACTGAGTCAATGCCCATTCAGTGATGAAGGCTAGGTAAGAAATGAGGCGAAGAATGACCACTCTTACCTAGTCCAGAAAAAAATCAATCTGGGAGGGGAAGACCCTAAGGATTTCTGGCTAAAACAGACACAATCTCTATTTACTACACCAATCAGGATCTCAACAGTGACCAACTCAGGCTTAGCCTGAGACCTGTTGTTAGTCAATCAATGAGAGACAGAGTGATTTAGATTTAAGGCATGGTCCTTAAGAAATTCAAAGCATCAATATGAAAGTGAATTCTGGGTTGCCTTTCCAACCATGAAATTTGTGTAATTTAATTAAAAGATCTATTTTAATGGAATTATCTACTCCTCAGTAGTGCATACAGTATAATCCATTAGAGTAGACCATAAACTATATTTATAAAAGCTTGTTAATAGACATCAAGTCAGTCTAATAATGACTTACTCTTCACTACAATGGCTCTAGAGTATTTCTGAAACAATATAGCTGTTGAGTAATAATGACTGCGTGCCATCCTATTATAAATGAATCTTAGACAACAAGAAAATATCTGCTTCTCTGACTAAAATAGAATGCCTTGAGCAATACAAAGTCCATAGACTCTAGCCAAGCAAGCATGAGTGGTTCATCTTCCTAGTGGTAAGAAAATTGCCCTACAAGAGGGATATGGTTTGGGGGAGACTTAAATCTTTGAGTTATTACAAAATGAGAATTCTTAAGTAAATCTGCCCAATCTCTCTGTCACAGAGAACAATAGGGAGCCACTAGTTATACATAACCTTTAGCAAAGGACCAGAGAATGTGTTCCCTCCCCAGACATGCTCTGACACTCACCACTGTACATATACATGTATGTATGCTTATTTTGTTGAAATGGAGAGTGCAACTACTTTGGAAGGACTTAAAACTTCCATAGAAAAAGCAAACTGGCCAGTGAATCCCAAGAACCTTAATTTAGTATGTTTTAATTGATTCAAGGAAAAGCTCAACTTGGGGTTTCCATGGGGCATAAAGAAGGGGGTCCAAGAAGAAAGGAAATGAATAAAGATGTCACACAAAGGGAGTTCACCAAGCATGAAAATTTCTAGCAAATTATTTCAGATAAAGGGAATTCTACATCTAGAGTAGCTGGGTGGCACAGTGGATAGAATGCCAGGTCTGAAATCCAGAAGACTCATCTTCAAATCCAGCCTCAGAGGCTCTGTGACCCTGGACAAGTCATTTAGCCCTGTTTGCCTCAGTTTCCTCAACTGTAAAATGGATATAATAACAGTATCATGTCCCAGAGCTGTTGTGAGGAAAACTCATCTTCCTGAGTTCAAATCCAATCTTGCTAGCAAGCTACTTAATTTTATTTGCTTCAGTTCTTCATCTGCAAAATGAGTTGGAGAAGGAAATGGCAAACCACTCTAATGTCTTTGTCAAGAAAATTCCAAATGGAGTCACCAAGAGTCAAACATGAGAAATACCTAGAAAGGGAGAAGGAAAGACTAACAAGAGTCTGTCATGAGAAAAGTTCGTATTTAAAAACAGAGGAAATTAAAAAGTCTAAGTTCAAATAAAATGCAAGAAAGAAAAAAATCACTGGTCTAAATGTCAGGAGATTAACCCTAATCCAAGCTTTGTCATAGCTCAATGACCTTAGTTAAATAATTTTACTTAATTGGAAAAGATATGTATGTATGTAAATATGCATATGTATATGTATATGTGTGCAGATAGGTAACTATGTGCATTTGTATGTATACAAATTTATATTTAGATAGATAGAAAGATAGACAAAATGAAGGAGTTGGACTAGATCAGACTAGGCTTTTTAAACTCTTTCCACTTGCAACCTTTTTCACCCAAGAAATTTTTACACAACCCTAGGTGTGTAGTTATAAAATAGGTATACAAATCAAACATAATTTCAAGATCCCCACATTCAATTAAGCAATACCATGTGGGGTTGTGACCCACGGTTTAAGAAACTTTGGACAAGATTAGTAGTTCCCATTTAGAAGGAGTTTTCAGTGATGGTCCAATGGGTTGGAGCTAAAAATTCTTTAATGGTGCCCTAAACAATAAATAATTGCAGAATGCTATCAGTAAATTATTCTGAGAATTCACAACACAAATGTTGTTGCTATTGTTGTTGTCATTAAGGGGGTTCAAGGTCCAAAACATTTTGTGACCCACTAGACTGGAGGTCCTCTAAGATGCCTTCCTAATTTAAAGATCCTAATTCAGAGTGGTCTAGAATATCTCAACCATACAAGTAGTGTGGGTTCAAAGTTGAAAAGAAATCAGATAATGATCCAATAATAAATTTCACATAATGTAGCTCTCTTTTATATTCCCCTACCTCAGTTTCAACTTTAATTTTTCATAAAAATTTGTGTTCAAAGGAAGATTTGGAATGGATTTGCTGTAGGAAATGTTTATATTCTCCAAGTTTTAGTGCCATGGGAAACAGGAAAAAACTAGGGTGAGGACAGAAAAGAACTGACATTATTAAATATATGAAATAGACCCATACACATTTTGTCAGCCAATGAATGCTTGGAGTTGCAGAAAATATTTTGACTTATCCTCAAAACCATTCTAAGGGACGTAAGGATAGATGATATCTATACTCTAGCATAAACCAAGAAAAGCAAACTCTGAATTACCCAGGATGATGACAGGAAGATATACTTTTTACTGCCCCTAAGCTACAGGTAAATGGCAGAACAGGCTTTCTTTTCATAACAGTTATTCACATTTTCATTTAAACTGCTAATTAATCTATAGCTTCACAAATGTAGGGTCAAGAAAAGACTAGAAAATGGAGTCTTAGCTGTTATAAGGAGGAAAGAATCTAGTTTCTTTTTATCATTAACACTCTGCATTATATCTTTAAAAAATAGAAGGTATTAATTGTACCATAAAAGCAGACCTGTATGAGAAGTACTTAAACATTACTGTAACTAGGACAATCAATTTTTTAAAACTCTCTTCATTATGATGTTGGTGTAAGAGTGGTTTTTTGAATCTTATATAGGATTGATCTTTTCTTGAGTTTCATCTATTTTACAAAAAAAAAATGAATTTTCATACCAAAGAAAACTTTTAAGTTTTAGAGCTTTTTGTGAAGGAAATTTCTTATATTCCAAAGGAATGACTTTTATTTCCTTATATTCAGGGACTACCTTGATAACTGCTACCCACAATCACACACATACCCAGACCAACAAGTACATGCATGGGGGAATTCACTTTATATAATATGGGAGGGAAATACTGGTGACTTCAGTAGCCCACAGTCCTTCTTTCCTTTGTGCCATCAAAGGTAATGGATGACTGTAATTGGAGAACAGAATGGGACGAGATGGATTCCTCTGCAGTAATTCAATCAAAAAAGTATATAATCCAACTCTTGGGAGTCAGTGAGTTGCCCATCACTGGAAGCCTTCAAGCAAAGACTAGATGATTGCTTATCAGACATGATATAGAAAGGACTCCTGTTCAGTTATAACAGGGATTCTTAACCTTTTCTGTGTTGTGGTCCCCTTTTTCAGTTGGGGAAGCCCCTCTCAGAATGATGTTTTTAACCCTACAAAATAAAATACATAAGTTTGCAAAGGAAACAAATTACATTGAAATAAAGATTTCTTTTTTATCTTCTAAATTAAGAACTCAAATCTATCCACTCTACCCAACTCTATCCATGAGCTCAGGCTAAATACCATTGGACTAGCTACCCTGTAATGTCATTTCCAAACTGGAGATTCCATGTGATTCCTCATAATATCTTGTGCCCCAAACTTCATTAGGCATTATATCCAAAGTACACAAATGATAGAAAAAAACCAGCATGTCTCATTTTGGACCACACTGGAGTCACATTCATAATATCTCACATTTCCATAGTTCTTGGAAATTATTTTCTATTTTCTATTGAAGACTTTCAATATAGCCTCTTGAGGTAGACACTGAAAGTATTATTTTTTATATTTTTGATAAAGAAACTCAAAGTTAGGTTAAGCAATATTTTTTCCATCTCCAGTCCTTAATGTCCCCATAATGGGACTGTACACCAAACTCATTCATTCAGTTAGTCAATCAACAAATATATATTAAGTGCCTACAATGTGCTAATACCACCAGCTGCTACTAATTCCTCCCCTCAAAAATTATCTGGTATATGTTTAAATGTGTCCCATTGTCTGCCCTGATGGTATGTAACTTTCTTGAAGAAAAGAATAGTTATGATTGTGTCTTTGTACACCCACCCCCTAGAATAGTGTGCAACACATGGTAAGCAATTAATCACTGGTGAATTGATTGATTTGCCCACGGTTTCACTGCTAGTAGATGTCAGGAAGGATTCAAAACCAATTTTCCTTACCACTGGGCCAGCATTCTATCTACTGCTCTTAGTATCTAGGATGTAGTAGATACCTAATAAATGTTAATAGATTGCTCTTTATCACCGTAAGAAGAAGTACATAGAGAAGCTAGAGACCAGCAAGCTTAGAAACATGCCATCTGGAAGGACTGATTGAGGGAGCTTGGGGAAGTGAAGGAGAGAAAGCTTCTGGAAAACAGGAAGGAGAAGAGCAAAGTTCCTTAGAACATTATCAATCGTCAAATATTGCTGTGAAGAACTGGGATTAGATTTGTTTTGTTTGGCCTGAGAGGGCAGAACGTGGAACCAGGACTAGGATTGTTAGCTTTGGCTCTATAAGGAAAATCATCCAAATATCTAAAGTTGTGTTAAAATAAAATAGGCTGGGGGCAGCTAGGTGGTGCAGTGGATAGAGCACCAGCCCTGAAGTCAGCAGGACCTGGGTTCAAATGTGGTCTCAGACACTTAACATTCCCTAGCTGTGTGACTCTGGGCAAGTCACTTAACCTCAATTGCCTCAGCAAAAAGCAAAAAAAAATAAAAAATAAAAAAATAAAATAGGCTGCCCTGACAAGTAGCGGCTTTCCTCTCAATAGAGGCAGGCAAACAGGACACTAACAATAAGTAAGTTCCTACTGAGTGCCAGGCACTGCCAAGCATTTTACAAATATTAATTTGTTTGATCTTCACAATAACTCTGGGAGGTGAGTGCTATTGTAATTGTTAGTTTGCAAAATTCTCTTGTTCACTGAAGCTAACAGAGGTTTGAAGGGCTCTCCCAGGGTCATCTTACAGCTAGGAAATGTCTGAAACTAGATTTGAATGCAGGTTTTCCTGAGCTCTCTATTGTACATCCTAGCTACCTTCACCCAGTGAAAGTTAAGTGATAGTATTAACTAGGAGTTCTTAATGTTTTTCATGTCAAGGAGTCTTTGAGCAGTATGGGGAAGCCTATGAAGCTCTCTCCAGAGTAATGTTTTTAATTGCATAAAACAAAGTACATCAGATTACAAAGGATAGCAATTACACTGAAATAGTTATTTGATTTTTTAAGACCAAATTCACGGACCTCAGGTTAAGAACCCAGAGAGATTCCTAGTTAGGTATAAATTGGATGAGATTACTGCCAAAGTCTCTTCCAATTCTTAGATTCTGTGAATTAATCCCTAAAAGTGAAGACGTTAATAAGCAAGGAAAAGCTTGATTGTGTACATGAGGCAGGAAATGCCCCATAAATAGTGGAAAGTGACCCTAACCCAGAGGAGTAGCTGCAATATCCTGTCAGGGAGAAGTTGGCTAAAGTCAAATTTTATTTACTCTTTTTTCAGTCCAATACAGGGTAAGCTCTTTGAGGGAAGGGCCAAGTATGGCACTTTGAACATAGTAGGTGCTTATTAAATGCCTATGGAATAAACAACTAAACCAATCCACTACTAATGGACATAAGGGCCATGAGGGTAGGGAGCAGTGGGGAATTGGGCTCAAATAGAAATATTTAGAAACAAGTGACTGAGCTTTCTTTTCCTGACTCAGATCGGTTTCCATAGCTCAGTGTAAGCAAAGGTTAAATGGAACAGCTCCTTTGAGGGCTCCAACGTACAAAGAAATGAGGAGCATCAATTAGTCCAAACTAAACATAAGGAGACAAAATAGCCTTCTCTTTAGTGTATCTCTTTTGTTTTGTGATGTTGTTAAAACTGAACCATCACTTGTTCATTGTTTTCCATTTTTTATCCTGACTTGGTCAGACCACAAATAGCCTCTTCTGGGACTCCCGTTTTATAAAGGACATTGACAATATAGAACAAAATATGGTAAATAAAGATTATATCAAAAACAGAGATGTTAAGTCTGAAGAAAAGAAGACTTGGGGACCATGATAACTATCCTCAGATATTTCAAAGAATCACAGATTTAGGTTTGGAAAGGGTTTCAAGACCATTCAGTCTACCTCTCTAATTTTACAAATGATAAAAGTGAGACTAAACTAGATTAAGCAACTTGCCCGAGTACTTACATAGCTAATAAGTGTCTGGAGGCAGAAGTCACAACCAGTTCTTTCTGACTCTCCAGAATTCTATATATTCTATATTTTATATATATTTTCTCTGTGTGTGTCTCTGTCTCTGTCTCTCTGTCTCTGTGTGTGTAAATACATACATACATACACACACACACACACACACACACACACACACACACACACACACACACACACACAACTCCAGAAAGGCTTCCTAACAATTACAACTAGCCCCAAAGGGAATGGCCTTCCTTGGGAGGTGGTTAGTTTCCTAGAGCCCAAAGTCTTCAAGCAGAGGCCCAGGTGAGACCACTTTTCAGGAAAATAAACAAAAATTATGATATAGGTAGGGGTCTGATTTCCCTTCCAATTCTAAGATTCTGTCATTCTGTTATTTTGAATAATGAACAATTCTGTAATGTGCTACAGATCCTCCCCCATTCCTGAACTTCCCCCTCTCTTTTCCAGTCTGTATCAGGGCCTGCCAGCCTTCTATTCATGATGTGAGGAGATAGAACCACCCGAAATGAATAGTGAGGGTTGTGTTGTGTTATAATGAGTTTCCTCTGAAACTATCCCTGAGTTTTTCTTGTTCCCTAGTGGGATACCTTGTTCCCTTGCCTAATCTGTGCCTGTGCATTTTATGGCATCTATCAACAAAATGCTTCTTTCAAGATAACTGCATGAAATCAGTGTCCTGAGGTAACATTTTTTAAATGGCCCATTTGGTGCAAGTCTTATTTAAAGCCATTGCTCACTTAATGGGATATTTCTTAAGCTGGTCACCTTATATTTTATTGACCCTCATATCCACTTAGGCAACTGCAAACCACATGTTCTCCACCCTCAAACTGAGGTGCTCTGCCTAACTCCAATGCATATTAAAGTCAAGCCAAGGAGATGTTCATCCATCCTACACTGGCACTTGGGAATAGAAAGAGACCCTCAGTGGGCAATTCAGAAGTCCTCCCTGAAAAAAAAAATCCTCTGCTTCTGGCATAGCTTTAGCCATTTGTTTACCCCACTTAGTACCAAGCAATGACTCCAACACAGTGACTTCTTCCTGCTCCAAAGGAAGTTTGAGGTGAGAGAACCAGGGGCTAAGCTAAGTGTCTTCCAAATTTAGGAAAACTCCATTATTATAAATATAATTATATATATATATAATTTATATAATATAAATATATAACATAATATAATATATAAATATAATTAATGAATTTGATTCATTTTCCTATGAAAGGTGGAATATAAAAGGGCATAGAAAGTGTCATTCATGTTTCCTTTGAATAAGTTTGTGTTTAAAAAAAAGGAAAGAAGGAAGGAAGGAAAGAAATGAAGGAAATAAGAAAGAGAGAAAGAAAAAAGAGAGAAGGAGGGAATGAAGGAGAGAAAGAAGGAAGAGAGGAAGGAGGGAAGAAGGAAGAGAAAGAAAGAGGAAGGGGGAAGGGGAAGGGAGGGAGGGAAGGAAAGAGGGAGGTGGAAGATGGGAAGGGGGAAGGAGGAAAGGAAGGAAGGAAGAAAGGGAAGGAAGGAAGGAAGGAAGGAAGGAAGGAAGGAAGGAAGGAAGGAAGGAAGGAAGGAAGGAAGGAAGGAAGAAAAAGGGAGGGAGGGAGAAAGAAAGAAAGAAAGAAAGAAAGAAAGAAAGAAAGAAAGAAAGA
>JAJPUD010000901.1:453750-476618 GCA_023553655.1 Myrmecobius fasciatus
AGGAAGGAAGGAAGGAAGGAAGGAAGGAAGGAAGGAAGGAAGGAAGGGAGGGAGGGAGGGAGGGAGGGAGGGAGGGAGGGAAGTAAAGTAGGAGAAAGAGAAGGAAAAAAGAAGCAAAAAGAGCATCGAGGGGGAGGAAGGGAGAAGAGGAGGAGAAAAGAAAAGAGAAGGGAGTGAGGGAGACAGAAAACACTATCTCACTACTACAGTTGAAGATTGTAAAGATTGTTCCCCGTGGTAGTAAAACATGTCTAAGATCTTTTGGATCAAAAACGCAATCTGTGGTCCAGGTTTCTTTATTCGGATTACTCTCACAATTAAATTAAATTAGCCATGTTCTGACTCCTCTCCAAGACAAAGCTCTTCGCAGAGCTCAAAGAACCAATCCCGGTAACTGATCCTGTTAGCTACTAACAAGATTCAGACTGGAAGGAAGTCTTTTACTTCCCAGGCTCCCGTTTAGGCCATCTTGACTTCCTTTTTGATGCAGGCTAGTAGCTTCAGGCAGTCTGTCATTCAGCCCTCTCCCACTGTTTGGTGTCACTCTAACTTAAACTTCGGCAAAAAGGCTTAAATTGCAGATGAAATGGGGCCTCCGACTGCCCGTTTCCATCCCCACTGCAGAAGAAGCGGCAGAAAGAAGTCACGTGCTGCCCCGCTTCTCTCCCACGGAGCCACGTGGCTTTGGGGAACGGGGACCGAGCTCTTCGGCGGAGCCTCGTCTCCCCACGTGGGCCGGCGATTTCACTCCGGAACAAAATGCTGCTGCTTGGGATGCTTGTCCTAGATTCCTCAAGGATGCTCTCAGACGTGAGCCAAAGGAGGTCATCTGCTTAATGTGGCCCCTCTTCCCTCCATTAACTGAAGGAAATTGAAAGTGGTCGCTCCCCATATACAATGTAGCCTCCAGAGTCCCGGAGGCTTTCTCTAGGACTCATCTCCTTCAAGGCGCTGTGACCCTCTCCAGAGACCTGGGACCGCTTCCAAAGTGGCCCCGTTTATGTTCAGGGAAAACAGAGCCACAGACACCTCAAGTGATTCAGAGAACAAACACACTTCTCTAAAAATCCCTGACATAAATCACCAGAGAGAACTGTTACTCTCCAGCCAAGAATTAACTAGCCTCGTCTGTAGGAAATTGTCAAAATCCATCTGGGCACGGTTTCTTGTTCTCCTGTGGATCTTTTGTAAAGTCGGTTCTCATTTTTCCTGGCTGGTGATGCTCATTAGTAATCCAAGTAAGATGCCGGCTAAATGGCCTAATTCTTGACTCCCCTTCCTCTTTTTCTTTTGAAAGCTGTGTTCATCTCTGTAGAGTTCATAAAAGTACCAATTAGGAAATTTAGGCAGGACTCTCTCTCTCTTTTTTCTTCTTCCCCTATGTGCTGAGATTATTTCTCTCATCCTATACTGGTGTTTCTGTCTTTTTGAATTAGGGGAAAAAATATATATGTATATATATATAATTTATATTTTATATATTATATTATATTATAGTTATATAAAATATATATTGTGATAAATATATATTTTATATACATGTATATATTTATATATCATATAAATATGTATACAATATATATAAATATATAAATATATATAAATATATATTTTAGTATGCTCCAGATTAGTTTTTTTTTTATTAATAGATTTTAATATCTGAGAGCATGGAATATCTGATCTGGAGAATTCTTCCCAATTTAAAGGTAATCTAGGTACCAAGGAACTGTATCAGTCCTAAGGAGCTCAACATTTGGCCTAACTTGTGAGAAACTTAAAGTATGAATGTCTTTGTTTGTCTTTGTGCTACCCCTAAACTTTAAACATGGTGCTTGGTTGACATCATGTTAAGTATCTTTCCTGAGCAAAGTACACATAGCTATTAACCTTTGTAATGTGGCTGTCAGAATAGTGGGCTAATACTTAAAAGGTAAGGTCATTTTGCTATGGGAAGCTAAAGACTATTTATCTGAAATATATAAATTATTGTACCTTTTTGCGAGATTCATAAAAGAATGTTAAAGTTCATAAGCCAGAAAGCTATGATCAGATCTTGAAAACAATCCTAGCAATAGAGTGTTTTGTATTGATTATTATTACATAATAATACAATAGACTCTGGAATACATTATCTGACCTGATCCACAGTCCGAATAAAGAAACACATCTCAGCTGTTTAGGATCCATAAGGCAAACTTGCTTATCCCTGATCCTGGAAGAGTTGAAAGGAACAAGTATGAGTATTTTGCTGTGAAACAGAAGTGGCCTACCTGAATCTCTGCACAGAAGTAATTAATCATTTCACACACTTGATATGAGACAGCCATTTCCTTTTTATTCCTGCCTTCCTTTCCTTCTTTCTCCCTCCCCATACTTACTTTCTACTTTGATTCTTTTTCTTGTTCCTTTCGTCCTTTTTTGTCTCCCTTTTTCTATTTTGAAAGAAAGTTGAAAGACTCTTTCTCTCTTTGTCTTTTTATTTCTTCTCCTTCCTTCCTTATAAAACTATATTTTCAATAAATTTATTCTCAACATTCTTGTTTTAATTTTGAGCTCTGAATTCCATTCTTTCCTCTTTTCCACTCCCACCTATTGAGAAGGCAAGAAATGTGATATCAATTATATTTGTGAACTCATGCAAAACATACTTCCATATTGGCCATGTTACTGAAAAAAAATGCAACAAGAAAAAAAGAGAATGTGAAAAAAATATGCTTCAGATTTCATTCAGACTTCATCATTTCTCTCTCCGGAGGTGGATAGCATTTTTGAATCTTAAGTCCTTTGAAATATTGTCTTTTACACTTAATCATCATTTCAATATTCCCATTATTATATACAATATTCTCATGGTTCTACTTCACTTTGCATCAGTTTGTGTAAGTATCCCCAGATTTTCCTAAAAGCATGCTGCTCATCATTTCTTTGAACACAATAATATTCCATCACAATCATATACTGCAACTTATTCAGCCATTGCCCTGTTGATGGGCATGCCCTCAGTTTCCAATTGTATACTAACACAAAAAAAACCTTTTACATTTTTTATACATATAGTGATTTTTAATTTTGTTTGATTGTTGTTATTTATTTATTTGGATTGATTTCTTTGAAATATAGAGTAGTAGTGGTGGTATTATTGTAACAAAGTATACACAGATTTATTTCCTTTTGAACACTGTTCCAAGTGTTTGGATTGAACTAGTTCAAAACTCCACCAACAGTACCTTAGAGCACTTTAAGGGACATAGTTTTCAGAAGCAAACAAATGACAGTAGTGAGCCCTGATCAGATCACATCATTCAATCAATTTACTAAGGGCCAAGCACTGTGTTAAGTAATTGGGATATAAAAAGAGGCAAAAGACAGCAACTACTCTCAAGGAGTTTACAGTCTGATTGAGAATAGACAGTAAAAAAGTAAGGACATTTAATTTAGAGATAAAACTTGAGAAGGTCATAGTTGCTGTCATATGGAAAAATTGCTAAGAACCAAATTTAGAATTAACATTAGGAATGCTTTATTCACCATTATGTGAATGTCCTAATGTGAAAGGAGGTGCTAGAGGAGATAATGGGTTTATTGTCATTTAAGATCTTTAAGGAAAAGCTTGATGCTCATTTATCAAAATATATTGCAGTAGAAAATCCTTTCCATATATGATTAGTAGGTTGGTACTTGATCAACAATCACTGAGACTTCTTGTGAATTTAACATTTTTTGATTCTGTGATTTTTCTCTTTCTTATTCTCTTTCCAAGTTGTTTATTACATTTATCCATATTTTATTCTCTAATATTAATTCCCTAACAACTAATTGAAAATATTTAATACCCATTAAGTGCAATAATACCATGCTTGGCAGTATGTATTCAGTTCAATTTTATGCAATAAACATTTATTATGTTTGTTGTTTCACATGTTTCCTATGTGCCAGGCACTATGCCAAGTGCTGGGAATACAAATAAGAAAAAGGATTTTTTTGTGCTTCACCTTCCACTCCTTCAGTCAGAGGGTCAGAGACTGAGAATCCTGCAAGGTGTAAGTAATAAGTCCCTGAAATAAGTTTTCTGGTGATAAGTTTTTCCTGGGGGTATAAGAATATTGGAGTTCAATCCAAAAAGTACAATTTGGAAGACCATGTAAATCTCTTCCTAGAATTTCTCCAATTGTCAGCCTGTAGAATAAATATTAGCACACAATCTCTAATTAATTATGTTTGCTGTGGTCTATTTGCCCAAATTATATGGGTATTGAAAATCAAGATGACCAACTGTCCCATGAAATGATGTTGCTTATGTAGCCTTTGAATAACAGTTGAAACAAATTCTTTGAACTCATTGATTTGTCTCAGAGAGAACTTGTAAGTCCTCCTTCCATTGAGCTATAATTCCTTTATGCCTCCTTATATATTTTACTGAAATAATCTTAATATTGTCAATCCATAGTCTATAAACATTTATTAAGCAACTATTTTGTGCCTGACATTCTGCTAAAAGTTGGGGATACAAATATTAATAAAAACAAATACAACCCCTGATCCACAAGGAGCTTACAATCTCATGGAGAAGGCAACACACAAAAGGAAACCTAAAAGAGCTTGAGGTAGTGGAGGAAGGGCATAATGGAGAGTTCCCAAGAAGACCAAAGGCAATGTAACTGGCGGAAAATGGGAAGCATATTGTAGTTAGCCCATTCTTAAAGAAAAACCCTTAAACCCATGGCCCTTATACCAAGTCAAAGCATCCAGTCAAAGACGCAGAGTGTAAGACGGATACAGAGGAGTATGACACCTTCCATGATCTCAAGAGCTTGAAGTATTATTGAGAACACAAAACATACCTCCATAAAATATCAAAATAATAATACAACAGTACTCTCATTTCTTTACTTTTGAAAGCTTTGCCCCTTAATATTTATTTTAAAATGTAAATACTACGGGGCATATAAAAAGAAACAGCAGGCCAGATTTGGCCCAAAAATATATTTTGCCAATCCCCTACGCTAGAATGATAGACCAAATCTAATAAGATGGAATTCAATGGGGATAAATGCAAATTCTTATACTTGGGTTCAAAAAATCAATTGCGGGTAGTCACAGTTATTAGTCAGGGTAGCTATTAGTTTCTGTTGAAAAAAAAAAGATCTCAGAGTTTTAGTAGATAGTAAACTTAATATTAGTCCATAAGATATCTTAGAAGTTAAAAAAAGTAACAAATTTAGATAGCATTAATGAAAGCACAGGTTCAAAGAACAGAAGACATATCTATAAACTGGAGGGTATGCATCAAAATGTGTATAGGACAGTGAGATGCTTACTATCCACCAAAGAAGAATCAATAGGAGCAAAGGTAATAAAACCTATATTGTATTGGTTTAAGCTCCCATAGTGATTTTTAGGAAGTTATAGGTGAAAAAAGATTCAATGCTGCATATGCGATGAACATCTATTTAAGGCTCATTATTTCATTTTCTGTCAAATTGATGCTAATTCTGTTGTCATGCTGGGCACTCACTGCAATTTCAAAAATAATTTGGGAATATATTCTGCATCAGAGTTTTTACTGATAGTTGGCATTCTCTTTTGTTTTATTTTCTAGATTAGACCCTTCTATCTCTCTAGAAGTGACATATTCCTAATTGTCATTTACATTTATTCCCCACTATTTAATCTCACTGGTTTCATAGCTTTAAACTAAGTTCAGATAAGAAGGCGTAACTTTTAAAAGGTATTTTAATCTTAACTATGAATGCTTTTCTCTTGCTAGGTTTCATCAAAAGTCTAATTTTATTTAAGCAGGGATGTGCAGAAATGCCATATCTGCCAGGTTAACAGCTGCATTGGTCATACAGAAAACATAATTTATCTAGTTAATCCTTCCCAGCAAGAAACTAAAATAATTTTCTCATAGGCCTATGAGTCATGCAAAAGCTGTTCCTATCTCAACCTTTATCTCTTCCTGTCAATTTCCTTTTAAATTAAGATATTTGTTCATTTACAGCATGAAGCTCAACTGCATAATATCAAGAGCAGTATATCTGCCTAATTTTCCTGAAGATAGGATAGAAAGTCTGGGGTGTCTCATAATAGAGTGCCCTATAGTCTGAATATTAATTGTTAATAACATCTTGTCACCTGATCTAGAGTGTTAACCACCCAGAAGAAAAATAAGATTTCAGGTGTCAGTTAGCTAAGGCTATAGATCACCATTTACTTTCAATTGTGGGCTTAAATAATGGCCTTGGCACCCATTATTTATCTCGAAGCTTTTTTAATTTCAATTTTAATGATTTATTAAGTAACGGTGAAACAATCTTCTTTGGCTATTTTTTTCATGTTTCTAGTATGCACGGTTAATAATTCTGCACTGACTGGGATGTGTGGGTGATGGATCGCCAGAAGCCAAAGATTTACTCATGCAAAATTATTCAGGAATCCAGTTGCAAAAGCTTTTTAATGGGCCAACTTTGAAAACTGATTTATTCATCTTTTTTTTTCTTAATTACTAAAAGAACACAGCTTTTCTTTTGGAGACTAGAAAACATGTCAGCAACTTTAATTCCAATATAAGATTTCTATATGATTTGGAGAAGGGTTTTTTCTTTTTCTTTTTTCTTAATCTTCCTTTTCTTTCTTTCTTTCCTTCCTTCCTTTCTCTTTTTCCTTTCTTCCTTTCTGTAGAAAAGATCAGATTAACATCTCAGCTTTACCACCTAACTATACTGGTTAGCCTTTTAAAAGTTAATTTAACATTTAACCATTTCATCTCTAAGATGGAGATAAAGACACTTGCACTTTGATTATTTATTGTCCTCATGTCAAAATACTGTTATGGGGCAAGATCTTGATAACAATTAAAGCAACATGCAAGGATGGGCTCACAGTTATATCTCCTTAAGTCAGCCGAGGTCCACATGCAGATTTTTATTCATTTCCCTAGGCTGGATCAAAGTTGCTGCTTGGTAATTCTGTAGAGTCTGATAGTTCCATATATTCATGTGCCATCTGTTTCATCCTCATTGTCAGGAGTCCATTCTTAATTCATAGAGGTGATTTCTCATGGGAAGAATATGTATCCCATGTTACAAGTCAATATTCACACCAAGATTTTTTGAACTCATTAGACTGCAAAGCCCTTTCAGAAAATTATAATCAGAATTGATCAGAAATTTATTATGTCTACACAATTCTAGGTACTATTGAAGATACAAAAATTAAATAAGGTATGGTCCTTTCCTTTATGGAATTCACAGACTAATAGGAGGCTAAGACACAAACAAGGACAACTGTAAAAGACAATAGCACATCAGTTCATTGCAGTTAGAAAAGAAAAAGGGCATTGGTAAATCTAAGAGAAAAGGTTCTTATCAACTACAAGTATAATAAAAGGCTTCCTGGAGGAGGTAAGATTAAGATTTTTTAAAAAGATTTGCTTGAAAGAATAGATAGGAATTTAATGAGGAAGTCCAGGTATTGGAAAGATTTTGAACAAAGGCACAGAAATGTGAGTACATGATTCATGATTGGTTTTTACTTGTTCATAAGAAGTTGTGATACAATTATCCAAGTTAGAGTATAAGGTACATGGAAGGTAATAATATGAGATGTTTGGAAAGGTAGAATCCTTCCAGAGTGCAGAGGATCATAAAGACCAGTAAGAGGACTTTGAACTTTTACTCCAGA
Organism: Myrmecobius fasciatus; assembly: GCA_023553655.1. Taxonomy (NCBI): domain Eukaryota; kingdom Metazoa; phylum Chordata; class Mammalia; order Dasyuromorphia; family Myrmecobiidae; genus Myrmecobius; species Myrmecobius fasciatus. The sequence continues at coordinate 461,434 of JAJPUD010000901.1, forward strand.
GGCAGTAGAGAACTACAGAAGATTTATGAGCAATGGGATGACATGATTAGATCTATGGGTAACATAACTATGTGGACATAGAAAGGAGGCAATGAATGGGAGTAACATAGAAATAGAATCAGCTGCATCAGGTAATGATGGTTTGATAAATAAGAGAGAAAGAAGAGTCAAAAGTCACAGCCAGGTAGTGAACATGGAAGACTGGGTAAATGTTAGGGCCAGAGACAAAAGCACTGAAGTCAGACAGAGGAACATGGACATGTTGAGTTTGATGTGCCTTTGGAACCCCAAGTAAAGACGTTTTTCAGGCTGTTGGAATTATGAATCTGAAACTCAGAAGAGAGTCCAGGATTAGAGATGAAGTTTGAAGAGATAGCTGTGTAGTTGAAGCCATGGGAGTGAAAGAAATTATTAAGAAACAATGCACAGTTAGACAAGATCAGAAGGGAAGCAATAAATTGGGAAGTCATTTTTACATTTAAGGGTTCTGATAAAGGTCTCATTTCTAAAATATACAGAGAATTGACTCAAATTTATAAGAATCCAAGTCTCCAATTGATAAATGATCAAAGGATATGAACAATTTTCAGATGAATATATTAAAACTATTTCTAATCATATGAAAAGGTGCTTTAAATCACTATTAATCAGAGAAATGCAAATTAAGACAACTCTGAGATACCACTACACACCTGTCAGATTGGCTAAAATGACAGGAAATGATAATGATAACTGTTGGAGGGGATGTGGGAAAACTGGGACACTGATACATTGTTGGTGGAACTGTGAACGGATCCAACCATTCTGGAGAGCAATTTGGAACTATCTCAAAAAGTTGTCAAGAGGCAGCTAGGTGGCACTAGCCCTGAAGTCAGGAATTCAAATCTGACCTCAGACACTTAACACCTCCTAACTCTGTGACCCTGGGCAAGTCACTTAACCCCAATTGCCTCAACAAAAACAACAACAACAACAACAAAAAGTTATCACACTGTGCATACCCTTTGATCCAGCAGTGTTTCTACTGGGCTTATATCTCAGAGAGATTTTAAAGGAAGGCAAGGGACCCACATGTACAAAAATGTTTGTGGCAGCCCTTTTTATAGTGGCTAGAAACTGGAAACTGAATAGATGCCCATCAATTGAAGAATGGCTGAATAAATTACGGTATATGAATGTTATGGAATATTATTGTTCTGTAAGAAATGATTGTCAGGATGATTTCAGAGAGGCCTGGGAGACTTGCATGAACTGATGCTGAGTGAAATCAGCAGAACCAGGAGAACATTATACATGGCAACAAGACTATGCGATGATCAATTCTGATGGGCATGGCTCTCTTCAACAATGATGTGATTCGAAACCAGTTCCAATGATCTTGTGATGAAGAAAGCCATATACACCCAGGGAGAGGACTGTGGGAACTGAGTGTGGATCACAACATGGCATTCTCACTTTTTTTGTTGTTGTTCACTTGCATTTTATTTTCTTGCTCATTTACTTTCTTTTTTTAATCTGATTTCCCTTGTGCACCAAGAAAATTGTATAAATATGTTTATAGAAATTGGATTTAACATATATTTTAACATGTTTAATATATATTGAATTGCTTTCCATTTAGGGGAGGAAATGGGGGAAGGAGGAATAAATCTGAAATACAAAGCTATGCAAGGATCAGTGTTGTCAAATTATCCGTGCATATGTTTTGAAAATAAAAAGCTTTATAAAAAATTAATTTGAATTTAAAAAAAAGAAACAATGCACAAGTGGAAAAGAAGAGGATTGAAGATAAAGTCTTATAAAATAGCCATTTGACTGGGTTAGGAAGAGGATGAGATGACAGACTACCAGTGAAAGAGAGAAGCACAATGATTAATAATAATTTATTATTATTATTAACAAAGAGAACAATTTATACAATAACAAAAACATTATGAAGACCAACAACCCTGAAAGACTAAAGAACTCTAACCAACTCAATGACCAATCATGATGCCAGAAAACTGATGATGAAGAATGGCACCCATCTCCTAACAGAGTTTTATGTTGGACTCAGGATAGAGAGTGAGATGTGTATTTTTACATGGCCAATGAGGAAATTTATTTTGTTTGACTATGAATATTTCTTAGAAGGGTTTGTTTCCTTTTTGTTTTTGTTTCTTCTAAACCTAGAGGATAGGGAGAGTTCAAAAACCCAGAAGTCACAAAAAGAATAATGACTGTCTAGTAAGTAAGAAAATGGCAGTTATAGAAATGAAAGAATTTCTAGTCTAAGAATTCAAAATGGCGCAATTTTGAAACATGATAGAGATAAATTGTGGTCGTGTCAATAAATGCCTAAATCATGCTGGAGGTGGTTGCAAGAGTTGAGAAATTTTAAGACCACATTGTTAGGAAGATGATCAGTATGAAAGTAGATATATCTGAAGGTAATGACAGTTAATGAAGTGGAGAGGAAAATCAGAAGTCAGCTACTAATTTTAAAAGCTAAGAGAATGACCTCAAGGAGATGGCAAGGATAGAGAAAGGCTGGTACAAATGTAGTGAATGGACCTTAAAAAAGGAAAAGTATTTGATGGATGATAGGGATAGAGGAAAGTACAGGGATTGGACTTGTGTTTTCATTGTATAGAGCAAAAGTCAAATTCAGCCAGCAGCAGCAAGAGGCCTGCAAAACTCCCCAGGGAAGTTTGAGCCAGATTAAAATATAATTGGAAATGTGTAACAAAATAAAGAAAAAATGCAATACAGCAGGAATAGTATATATTTGTAGTTTTCCAAGCCAAAATGTTTTCTATTTGTTTGACAACTCTGAGTTGAGATAACTGCCCTTATGATACAAATGTTCTCTGCGTTCTCTATGATTTACAATCTTACATCGTTACCTAGAACACTAATTTAAGCGTCAAGTTAATAAGGATTTATTAATGTAGCTACTATGTGCCAGGTACTTTATATAGTTCTAGGGATGCAAAAAAAGCAAAACTAGTCCATGCCCTCAAGGAGTTCATAGTCTAATGGATGAGATAACATGTAAACAGCAAAATTCCTACAGGATCAATTGGAGATGGTCTGTGAGAGAAGGCTCTAACATTGACTCACATGTATGTGTCAGAGGCAGGATTTGTATTCAGGTCTTCTTGACTTCAATGACACTACTTTATACACAATTAAATACTTCCTGGCAGATTCCAATAGTGAAATTAGTACAAGGAAAGCATTCAAACTAAATGGTCTTGGGATGATGGGAACAGCAGTGGTTAGTAGTGGAGAAGTTTCCAAGAGATGCTCTGCCACTAGAGAAGAGCCAGATTAGGATTGAATTGAGTAGGTTAGAAGAATATTGATTGAGAAGTTCAAGGCTGCAGAGAACTTTGCTGTCAAGAGAGCAGGATACAATGAAATGGGATAAAAGGTGGGTGAATTGGGTCAATGTGACTCTGGAAATAGGGATGGTTAGAACAGGGTTAAGAGTTTGGACAGCTAGAAGGCTTGGTGGGTAAAGCACTGAGCCTGGAGTCAGGAATGATCTGAATTTGAACACTTATTAGCTCTATGACAAAAAAAAATCAATTAATCTCTCTCAGACTCAGTTTGCTTATCTATTAAGTGGAAGCAATAGCACTATCAACTCCATGTGATTGCTGTGAGCACGAAGTCAAACCACACACACATCATTGTTGTAGTTCAGTCTTTCAGTCGTGTTTGACGCTCCATGAACCCATGGGCCATAGCAGACCAGGAAAATACTGTCCTTGAGGTTTTCTTGGTAAAGATTTCTCCATTAGATTATCTTTCATTTGCACTTTCTCCTATGATCTATCTATCTTGAGTTACCTTGTTCAGAGCTTCATGGAGCTATACAAGCCCTTGTACCAAACAAGGCAGTGAATCAGGAGGAGACATATATGTGTGTGTGTGTGTATGTGTGTGTGTGCATACTTAAAGCACTAATATTAATAATAGGAGATGGTAGTTCTGATAGTAGAGATGTACAACTCACAGTCTAAGCCATGATGTTTGATACCAAACTGAACCACAATAGGATTGGAAGACTGTTTTCCCCAGAGTCAGAAGTAACCTTGAGAACACTGCTTTGGGGCAGTTTATGCCTCCTTGAAGTTTCTCACCCAGGTTTGTGATGGCTCTTGACTTAAGGGAACAGTGCCCAGATCTCTGAGGTCTGGGCATCCGGGCTCTGGGCAGAGCACTGATGAAGAGCTGCTGGCTAATTGAGTCCAGCCTCCTTGAAGTTCCTCCTCCTGGAGTGCTGAAATCTCTTCTCCACAAGTTTTCCAAAGCCACCTAGAGATGAGCTGATACAACATCTCTCTTTCTGGAGGTCCCTGATAAGTAAAAATTTGATTTCAAGGTCAAAACTATCCAACTTAAGTTTATTATTTGTGGAGAACTGAGTTTAAGCCACTTCTCTAGTTCAGCCCTACACAAATCCATTGCCTTTAGCACACTGATTGATCCACAGAGAAAGAGGGTTACTTTAATTCTATCTGATTGTATTAGGTACAGTCCCTTTGTCAGTCTATTGACCACAATGCTTTTCAGTCCTGAGACTTTCCACTTTTCATTCAGTGTCCCCCTGACAGTGTGGGATTTATTTTTCAATCAGCCTTAGTTTCAGGCCAACATATAAAAAAGGCCTCAGTGACTGTTTTATATTCAGTAACAAATTTCTCTCATCCCCATAAAACATCTTCTGTCTGCCATTGAAAAGACGCTGTATCTGGTGCCCCACTAGAATTTAAACAGCTAATCCACTTGAAGAAATAAGTGTTCTGTTGATGTGTACCTGGTACTGATAATCCCTAATTGCCTATGCAGGAGATCAGAATGTACCCATGAAGAAAAGAAGCAAGTTGTCCTGATAAACAAATACATCAACTCTTCTATCCAAGATGTGTCTGTATGGCTGACTCTTAGGTCAAGTGAAATTAGTGGGTCTATTCAGCCTCCACCTAATCAATAATTGACTTTTATTGGAAGGCTAAAATTAGCATCCATTTTGGCAGGACAAAGCACTCCAAATCCAGAAGAAAGTTTGCCAAGGATAGAGATTGGTTGCCATACTTACATCATGATATTATTATTATAATTGTTATTATTGTTATTTGTAACAATAATTATATTATTCAAATACATAGTGCTTTAATATTTGCAAAGCGCTTTATAGACGTTAACTTATTTGAGATTCACAATCACCCTAGGGGATAGATACCATTAATATCTCAGTTTTAAGATAAGGAAACAGGTTCATAACTTAACTAACTTGCCCAGGGCCATACAACTAATACCTGACTTAAGAAAGAATTCAAATTCACAGCTTCTGGACTCCATGATTGTATCTACTTTCTGTACCATATAGTCTCTTCATAATGTCTGTAGACTTTGTAAATGTTTGTAAAGGTCCATCAGAACCATATTATGTGCCCAATTTGGACATCAACCACGGGCTGAACTCATTCCCATGTGGAGGATACCAAATCTTCCCACACTCTTAGGACCAAAGTCACACTAGATCATTAGCCTACATCTATAATGTCACAGGAAAATTTAGTTTTAAAACTAAGGGAATTGAAGTGTGAAGTTGGAGTCATATTCGGTAACCTCCCTTGGAAAAGAAGTCTTATTTAATGGTAATGATATTTGTACCGAGGGATCATTGCAGAGAAGGGCTTGAGAGAGGCCAGAACCTTTCCTTATTCTAAGAAGGATTGACTATCTCCCACTGCAAGGGCACAATATATTTTCCTGCCCACTTCCATTAGCTACAAAGGGAGTGTGACAGAATCCATTCCCCAGGTTTCTAGCAACTACTCACCCAGAACTTTTAGCACATAGGTGAGTAAAGCAAAAAAAGAACAAGAAAAAAAAAGTGACCAAATAGATGGCATTTTGACAGTTTCTCAAATCCCTTGATAGAAATGTCAAGAGGAAACAGACATAGTTAACTTCATTAGGAAAAAAATAACTATAAAATTCCTGGTGATGAGAAAACAGGAATCCAACAGATTGTGTCACCTTGCTTCTCAAAGAAAAAGGATGGATAGGAAGGCTAGTCTCCTAAATCTGATTCCCAAAACCACCTTTCCAGTACTAAGTTCTGACAGGCTGTCCAGCCCAATTTCTTACCCTATCTGTTAGACATCTCTATGTGGAGGTCCCAAAATGTACTTGCTATTTATGGAAAATGTGAAACTTGTCATCTTGGCCCCTACCTTTCAGCTGTTATTACATGCTCATGATATACCTGATCTAAGAAATGCGGATGCAAATATGAAATAAAAAACAAGTTCTGCCCTCAAGGAGCTTACATTCTAATAGGGAAAATGACATGAAATATTAAAACAAGCCCTGCCTCCTAAGAGATTACAATCTATTGGAGGATGAGAGAATTATTGATACTTCTGGAAGATCAGGAAAAGTCTTGTATAGGAGGAAGTGATCTTTGAGTTGAGACATTAAGGGTTTCTCAGAATAAAAATGACTTGGCTATAGGTCATTTTCTCCCCTTCTCACCAGAATGAATTCATAATGATTGAGTGTGTAATGCCAACCTTCTCGCTGGCACATTATCCACAAGAGAGTGAGTATAGAATTTGGGTTTGACTTTACAATATTCCACAAACCCCTGTCCTTGGGACCTCAAACTCTCCCCATTGTTACACCACATTTAGCTCTTCAATACTCACTCTTTGCTTATTTGAACTGTCAGTTTTCAGGCTAAGACTCTAAGAACAGTTTTTAAAGGAAGTAATTAATCCTCCACCATCACCCACCCCTATTCAGCACTGCCCCAATGCCCCCATTTGCTTGGGAAAAAAATGGTCCAGAAGGCTATTGCCATTCATTCACACAATGAACCTGAGGCCGGATCGTATTTCAGTGTCTTTCAGAAGGTGCTAAGTGATAAGGATCAGAGGGGTCTTGTTGCTTTTAATGGGAAAAGTGAGCCTTTTGTTAAGCTCCTGAGCTGGCTCTGTAGCCAAGAAAAGCCAACTTCCGTGAATTCTTTGGCCTCAGTCGGTTGTGAGAGCATCCTGAGATTTTAATACTGCTAAATAAAATGGAGAAAAGAGTGGAGAAGAAAGGAAAAGAAAGGTGCATGTATTGTGGTCCATGGGAGAGATTTCTGTTCAGAAAGCTCAGATGGATGTTCCCTATAAATGAGAAACCTGGAGGGAAAATGTACAAGTACAGCCAGGGATCAGATGAATGTCTCATTTTCCTTTTCATTTGAATACCACAGAGACGGTGCTTGACTTGCCTCAAATTAAAAGCTACATTGAAGATGCAAAACAACACATAAAATTTTAACTAAGCTTTTCAGTTAGTCTTAATTCTTTATCAGATTTCTCTTTCTATCCACTCTTGTTCTTAGTCTTTGTTCTTCATCCACTTATCTTTATCCTTCCCTTGCACCTAGTGCATACTCTTTTATTACCTATCCACCATTTCCAGAATTTTATATACATATATATATATATACACACACACATACATTCTCCATTTTCTCTCCCTATCTCCCTCTCCCTCTGTCTCCCCCCCCTCTCCCTCTCTCCTCCTTCTCTCTCTCTCCTCCTTCTCTCTCTCTCTCTCTCTCTCTCTCTCTCTCTCTCTCTCTCTCTCTCTCTGTCTTTCTCTCTTTCTGTCTCTTCCTCTCTCCCCCTCTGTCTCTCCCTCTTTCTCTCTCTTTTTCCCTCTCTCTCTCCCTCTCTCTCTTTTTCCCTCTCTCCCTATCCTTTTCTCTCTCCCTCTCTCTCTCTCCCTCTGTCTCCTCTCCCTCTCTCCCTTTCTCTCATTCTCTCCCTCTCTCTCATTTTCTCTCTCTCTCTTTCTCCCTCTCTCTCTCCCTCTCTCTTTTTCCCTCTCTCTCTCCCTCTCTCTCCCTATCCTTCTCTCTCTCCCTCTCTCTCTCTTTTTCTCTGTCTCTCCCTCTCTCTTTCATTCTCTCCCTCTCTTTCATTTTCTCTCTCTCCCTCTCTCCCTCTCTCTCTTTCTCCCTCTCTCTTTCTGTCTCCCTCTCTCTCTCTCTCATTCTCTCTTTCCCTCTCTGTCTCTTTCTCCCTCTCTCTCTCTCTTTCTCCTTCTCTCTTTCCCTCTCTGTCTCTCTCTCCCTCTCTCTCTCTCTTTCTCCTTCTCTCCCTCTTGTCTCTCTCTCCCCTTCCTCCCTCTCGATCTTCCTTCTCTGTCTCTCTTTATCTCTCTCTCTTTCTCTATCTTCCTATTTTTCTCTCCTCTTCCTCTGCTTTTCCTCTCCCTATCCATCTACTGACCCTCCCTCTCCTTTTCTTTTGCCCTCTCTTCCTGCTCCCTTTACTTATTTTCCCTCTTCTCCTTCTCTTTCATGTAATGCATAGACATTAGCTGGGTTGTAGTCAGCTAACTAGATGGTACAGAGGATAGAACATTGGTTATTAAGTCAAGATCTGAATTAAAATCCTCCTTCAGAAGCTTACTACCTTCATGGTGATGAGCAAGCTACTTAAACTTCTCTGTGCCTCAGTTTTCTAATCTGTAAAATGAAAGAGAATGACAATAGCCTCTAGTTCTAAATCTGATTCTATAATCTAAGCCAAGTCATAATTAGAAAATTGTAGAGCTTTAGGGAGTCTAAGCTGCTCTCTGATATAGAACCTGCTCTTAGAAGTCCAGAATTCTCCTGGTGATATTTGCATGGCTGGATCTTACAACATTTTAATCATGCGTTGTGGGTAACAATAAAGAGATGGGCATCAGTAGGCTAATTTTGAAGAAACGTGGACTGAAAATGGCATTATATTTCCTAGAAATATGTAAGGGAAAAAAGAGGGTAGGCTAGTCTTATAAAAATACAGAGAATGATATCACTCAAACACAAGACTGTTGCTCACAGAATCTTAAAAGACACAGGGAAAGGCCTACTGTAGATTGGGTAGATACTTCTTGAAAGATCATTAGCAGAATATAGACAATAATAATAAAGAGAAGATTTGGAAGGCTTGGGATCAACACCAATGAAAAAAATGTTTACATTACTGAAATCAGAGATCCATGGAAGTAGTGAAAGTGTTAGCTGATAATGGTTCAAGATGTTAACATTTTTTTCCTGTTTTTGGTAAAAAGTATTTTATTTTTCCAAATATATGCAAAGATAGTTTTCAACATTCACCTGTGCAAAATCTTGTGTTCCAAATTTTTCTCCTTCTCATTCCCCTACTCCCTCTCCAAGACAGCAAGCAATCCAATACAGGTTAAACTTGTACAATTTTTTAAACATAATTCCATACCTATCACGTGCAATAAAAAAATCAGATCAAAAGGGAAAAAAACACAAGAAAAAATAAGCAATCACCAACAACAATAAAGGTAAAAATACTATGCTTTGATTCACATTCAGTCTCCACGGTACTCTCTCTGGATGTTAATGGCACTTTCCATCACAAGTCCATTGGAATTGCTTTGAATCATCTCATTATTAAAAAGAGCTAGCTCAAGATATTATCATTATGAGATTATTTACAATTGACAAAAAATCCCTTAAAATTAAAAAAAAAAACTAGGGGCAGTTAGGTGGCGCAGTGGTTAGAGCACCAGCCCTGAAGTCAGGAGGACCTGAGTTCAAATCTGGTCTCAGACACTTCCTAGCTGTGTGACTCTGGGCAAGTCACTTAACCCCAATTGCCTCAGCAAAAAAAAAAAAAAAAAATTAAAAAAAAACTCCCATGTCCAAAGAAATATGTCACTAATGGTGGACTTTTAAATACCACACAGAAGAAATATTTTGAACTAAAGGTTCTGCCAAGGACTAATCAAAGTACAACAGATTTACAACCCATAAAGTCTCAAAGTTGAGCCCATCCTACAGCTATCCTACTTCTGATCTTCTCTTCCCCACTGCTCAAAGCCATGATACCTCTGAAGGGGTAGGATTCTGTGCGTCATATCCATGGATCAAAGTCAAACCTATTGGAAAACAAAGTCATCATCTCCCATCACCTCCTAGGCTCCAATTTTTGATAAAGATGTAGCCTACTTCTGGCCAAGACTTAATCCTACATTTGTTTTCTTGATTTGTTCTTACCCTTCCCTGTCCTGCAGAAGCTTGTCCCCTTGCTTGTTGCCCTTAATCTTTAATTTCTTCCTCTCCCCTGGGCTCCTTCCCTGCTACGTTCAGCTATGCTTAGAACTCCCATCATTTAAAAACAAACAAAAATCACACCTTCATTTTACTCTGACATTTCCTAAAGCTATCATTCGATATCTTTTTCCCCTTTCACAGCCAAATACCTGGAAAGGATTTTCTATACTTGTCTCAGTTGTTTCCCCTATACTCCTCAATTTCTTACAGCCAAGCCTCTGATCCCATCACTTAACGGAAACTGCTCACTCTTTTCAGGTTGCCAATAATCTCTTCTGATTCCAATGGCATTTTCTCCTTTCACATTTCACGTGACTTCTGCAGAGCTTCTGGCGAGCTTCTGGCACTTTTAACCACTGCTTCTTTCTGGGTGCTTTCTTCTTCCTAGATTTGTATGACACTACACATCTTTAGTTCTCCCTGTTTTAATGATTACTTCTCGGTCTTTCAAGAAATATCACCTTAATTCCTACTAAGTGTGGATGTTCCCCCAGGACTCTCTTCTCTATGAATTCTCTCTCTCTAGAGGAACTAATAAGTTCCATGAATTCAACTATCATCTCTATACTGATTTAGAAGGGGAGGGAACAAACCTTTATATAGAGCCTACTATGTGTCAGGCAGTGGGCTAAGCACTGCCCAAATATTATCTCACTTAAATGCATCCTAACTATCTATCCTTCATCTCCTCATCCAATGATCTGTCATCTATACTTCCAATCATCAATCTGCCCATTTATCTATCTATCTCAGTCTTCACAGATTGCCAGCCTACTATCCCTAATGGACATCTGAACCTGGATATCCCACAGGTATCTCAAAATTTATGAATCTGAAATAAAACTCATTCTCTTTCCCTCTGAATTATCCTTCTTTCCACCTTCCCCATTTTTGTTGACACCATCACCATACTTCTATTCACCCACTTTGACTCTTCTGATTTCTTCAATCCCAGTATCTAATCAGTGATCAAATCTTGCCAGTTCTGTCTATGGTCAATACTATATCTTTTCTCCCAACCCTCCCAAACCACTCCTGCCTCCTTTACCTCACCCCATTCAGACCCTCATCACCTCTTGCCTAGATCATTGCAAAATTTTCCTAGTTGACAACCTCACTTGGATTCTAATCTCTCTCCTCTCCAGTCTCTCCTCTACCAGCCAGAGATCTATGATGCTGTGGTCTATGTCCCTGCCTAGAGTGTGAGACTTTAAAGTGGTTATCTTATTTTGTCCTTGAGAGAGAGTGAGATTCCATGATGGAGGAACACTTCACTGTGCTGTGGAGGGCTCGAGGTCAGTCTATTGCATTTCCTCATTATCAGTCTCAATTAGTCCAGTTAGGCACTAATGAGCTGTGGCTGACCAGACATTACTTGAGTCACAGCTATTCTGAGAGCCCACCTACTGCCAATCTGAGAAAAAAAAGAGGGGGCTCTCTGGCACCATCACACCAATTATCACTCCACTCCACTGTTCTTTGTTCAAGTCCTGAAATCACACTTTGTGACATGCTTTCATGTCTTTCTATTTCAAGGCATTTATGGGCTGACTATAAATCCTAGCTACTTCAAAGATGCAACTGGATGAACCCCTAGAAATGTCATTATTCCTGCTCCCATCTTTCTCCAGTGCCCAATCAGCACAATTTGGATGCTGCCCACAGCAAAATCAACAAGCTAGCAAGGATCATATAGTCCAATTTCTCTCATTTTCAAAGTAAATAATCTGAGGACAAAGAAAGCTTGTGACCTACCCAAGATTATGTAGTATATCAGATACAAGATTTGAACCCACGTCCTTGAATTCCAAAGCTAGTGCTTCTTCCACTGCCTCACACTTACTCCTTCTTTCTAAAAGAAATGATATCAGTCCAAACAAGCTTAAAAATAGACAACTAGATGAACTTAAAAAACAAGATAAGTTCCTTTCAATAGATATGGAATAATTTCTTTGGAACATAGTAGAAAGTAAAATATGTGGGAGAATCAGTGGGAGTAGGAAAATTATGATCTCACTTCCATTTGGTCAGGGTAGGCTGTGAAGAGAGGTGTGATGAATTTGGCTCTTTGAAAATAATCTTGAATCAGAAGAATTAGGTTCTTTTAGTCATAAAGTATGGTATGGGAGAAGATTCCAGGTAAAAATAAAGATGACTCCGGACATTTTAATTGAGAAAGAAAGGTCATAGTTTTTTTTTCCATTTTCAGAAGGTATTCTGTATAGCATTAAACTGTGGTTTTGCTATACAGAATATATTCTTTTAAAAAAAAAGACTAGATACACATGACAACAGTTCCAAATTAATGATGAACTAAAATAAAACAGATGAGGCTCACCTCAATTTATCAAGGAATCCTTGATTCCATCAATCAGTCAACAAAACACTTTTATTAAGTGTCTGCTTTTTCTTCTAATATAGATCACAACCCCTCAAAAAAAAACCCTCAAAACTCAAAACTTTCTGCCCTCAAGGAACATACATTGTACTGTGTGGATATGATATTAATGTGTACAAAATCAATGTATACAAATTAATGTATACAAAACATGCAGAAATCAATGAAGCAATTTTGGCGTGATAGATAAGTTCAAATGAACTTGGAATCAAACAATTTTAGAGTTGGGGGCACCAAAATATGCCTCAAACCAACTTAACAAGCATCTATTAAGTGCCTTCAATGTGCAAGATTTTGTGTTAGATGCTGGTGATACAAGGATACAGAGAAAAAAATTAGTTCTCTAAGAGATCACATTCTTCATGGGGATTTGGAGAAAGTAACATAAATGAAAATAAGCAAGAATCGAGGGGATCAGAAAAGACTTCTCAAAGGACATGAATGTTCATCAAGCAATCATCTCAGTTTTGTTCAAAGATGTCCTATAATGGGGAACTTAATATATAGATGACTCTAATGGTTAGGCAATTTTCCTCCCATCAAATTCAAATCTGCCTCTCCTCAGCTTTCACTCTTTATTTCATAGTTGTTGTGTCCAAAAAAATAAACAAGAAATAAATTGTTAGCAAGGTAAGCAAGGGTAATAGATCTCACCTCACCTAGCTAATCCAGTCATCAGATGGACCATATCTGAACTTTTTTCCAGGTTTAGAGAACCTAGTAGAGATAACTCTCCATCAATGTGGCCTTGGAGAATCCAGAGCCCTTTCTGCCACCAGGCTTCAGAAAAGGAGTTAATTCATGAAAAACCAAGTAATTAGCTTCTTGGGAAGAAGAAGTGATTTAGCACGTGATGATCAATAAAGAAAGTTTCGTTCTTCCTGCTTCATCATGAGAGTCACACAAAAACAATTGTCTTTATTCTCAACCCTAATCCTTCTTTTAATTAAACTGTTCCCCAAAATTAAATAAAATGTTTTTTAAAAAAATTAAATTATACATGAAAAGTATATTCTACTTACCTGCTTTTTTTGAGTAGGTGGTTAGCTTCTACTCATCAAATATGTTATATCCAAAAAAATTCAGTAAATTAAGCAAACAAGCATTCCACATTTGATAAATATGCATTTATTCATCATGTTCACTTGTTGTCTATGTCTGATCTGACCTCAGACTACATTGAAAGTAATTAACCAATTTCAAACACAACCTGCTGTGATAGGCAAATCACACTGTGAGAATACTGTTTTAAGAACAGAACATGATGGAGAATCTTTCTGGAATAATGAGACTAGGAAAAAATGGTAAGAAATGTTCTAGCCTAGCTAGCCATCTCCAGGAAACTTTGCACTTCAACTATCCTAAGAAGATTAATATCTGTAATGTTCTTTAAAAAAGATTCTAGAATTGGTGTTAATAACTTGTCCCACTAACGATCCAAACATTCAATTAAGATTTATAAGGATTTGTTGAACACTACCATATACAAGGATCTGGGGATGAAAAGACAAAAAGGAAATGGTCATTGTTTTTATTCCTTATTTGAATCTCCTTTGCAGTACATAGTAGATAGGAATTCAAGTCTATTCTCTTTTTATTAAATGTTTACAATGTGCCACATACCATGTTAGGTACTGAGGGTGCAAAAAAAAACCCTCAAAACTCAAAACTTTCTGCCCTCAAGGAACATACATTGTACTGTGTGGATATGATATTAATGTGTACAAAATCAATGTATACAAATTAATGTATACAAAACATGCAGAAATCAATGAAGCAATTTTGGCGTGATAGATAAGTTCAGAAATCCAGATTCCGGTGACCACTTCTGACACACAGAGGCTTTGTCACCCTTGACAATTTGCTCAAACCTTCCAGACAACTCTCAAAGACATCACTGAGATCATAAATTGCATTAGTAGAAAGAGTTCCCTTCACAATAAAATCATAGGTTCAATCCCAGTTCTTAGTTTTAGACCAAGCATTATGCAGAAGTTTCAAGAGGGACTGAGGTCCTCAGGTAGTGAGTGACACAGATAGGATATTCTGACTCCAAAACTAGTTTTCTTGACCATTTATCATATTGATTCTTATGTAGGGAAATCAGTTAAGAGGACTGTTTTAAGAATCTATATAACAGATAATGAGGGTCTGAACAAGGGTCAGGGAGAATGGAAAGAAAGATACAGATGAGAGAAGTTTTCAAGTGGTGACACTGATAAGATTTAGTCATTGATTGGACATTGGCATAAGAGAGGAAAGAAATCAAAGAAAACTCCAAGGTGCTAAGATGGGGGATTGCAAATATGGTGGCGTCTTCAATAGAATTGAGAGAAGTTTAGGGGAAGGATAACATAGGGAATAAATATAATGGATTCTACTTTGGGCTTGTTAAGTTTGAGATATCCAGCAACTGATAATGAAAGATTAGAATCAAAAGAGAGAGATTAGGGCTGGTTGTTATCTGCATGCATTGAAATGATAACTCAGTCCACGAAAACTAATGAGTTTAATAAAGGTTTCTCAGCTGTAGAAAGAAATGGGCAAAGGGAAAGATGATGATCCAGCAAAGGGGATAATAATAATCAGGAATAATCAGGCAGACAAGAAGGAAGGAAGGAAGGAAGGAAGGAAGGAAGGAAGGAAGGAAGG